>PITB01005751.1:0-96345 GCA_004024585.1 Paradoxurus hermaphroditus
GACCACAGCAGGGCCCCTCGGGCAGCAGGGGGCACGCTCCGGGTGTGCCGGGAGGAGGTTCCCGTTCCGGCTGAGTCAGAGCCGGCCTTGAACCTGCGGGGCCCGTACTTCCACCACGATGACGACCCGATGCCGGCCCGGCACGGGCAGCTCCACCGTAGCTTCGTGCCGTCCGGAGGGCCGACGCCCTTAGTGCTCCTTTTATGACGCCCTCCGTCGGCGCTCCCGCAGAGGCCCCTCCGGCATCTTAAAATCCTGCCCTGGAGACGACGTGGCCTGTGGAGCCTTTGCTTCCCTGGCACACCTGTCCCCCGGCTGCCGGGTCCGCGTGCGGGCGGGCCTGGCGGACCGGCCAGGGCGCGCCGCGGGGCCAGCTCCTCCCTGCCGCACGCCAGACGCCGTCTGAATGCAAGCGCTCTGCCCCCGGCTCAGGCAACAATTACCTTGGGTTCCCTCCCCATCTGCAAATACTGAGTGTTTTCCTAAAGACACTCAAGTCGGAGGAGACACGCACGTGTCCCCAGTCAGTACGAGGGACACGATGCACGCGTTGAGACCAAGGACCCGCGAGGAGGGGAGTGACCCGGCGTGGTGGCCCAGAGTGCGAGGGATCCCGGAGGGACGGCCCGGGTTCAAATCCTAGCCCCTACGCTCACCGGCCGCAGGGCGTGGCCGAGGCCCCGGGTGCCCCACCTCCTCACGTGCTAATGGTCCCGGGCGTAGAGCCCCTGGGGGTTACCGCTGAAAAGCATTCAGACCAGGCCCTGGCCCGGGGGAGCCTGTCAGCAGGCGGTCATACTCGTCACATAGCTGCAGTAGTACCTTAATGACGTCACGTATTGGTCATTGACAAAGCAGCAAGCTGTGCGAACCTGGGGGGGAAGGCCCTCGTCGCAGGGGGGCAGGCGCAGGCCTCAAGGTCCTGCCAACAAACAGCAGGTTTGGGCCCGGACTGCGGGCTCCCAGGAGCGGGCCCCCTGTGCCCCGCCCCCCAGGCTTGGACAGTGCCACCACCGTCCTTTTGTACCCCGACGTTCAAAGTGACTGGCAGCAGGTGGACTCGAGAAAGGAGCTACTCGCAGAAATCTAGAAACAGTCGGGCCAGGACTGGCTGCGTCTGCACACGTCCCTGGGAGGGCCCAGTGGTTCTGCCGGGCCCATGCCGGCTGCCTCGGGTGACCGCAGGGGCTGCCGGGGGGTGGGGGGTGCCGCTCTGGTTTCTGAGCCTTTCTGAAGGGGGATCCCACAGCACGTGACCAGGCCACGGCTGGCCCACCGAGAGCGCTAAGTGAGCGGCTGCGTGCGGCCAGCCGGCAGGGCAGGCCCGGAGACATGGGCTGGGGGGAGGCGGGGTGAGTATGGGTCCCCCTCGGATGGGAAACAGACCCCATGACAGCAGGGGAGGGGGTTCGGAAGCCTCTGGTGGTAGTTTTTAAGCGTACCTGTTACCAGCTTGGAAAAAGTAACTACCTGCAGTGTTACAACACCCTTCTGGAAGGTTCTCACGGCCCCTGCCTAATTTCATCTCCACAAGTTGCTTCCGAGGCTGGTAGAGCCATCTCTGCCTTCACTCAGAGACGAGGGACCAAGGCAGGAGCGGGAGGGCCGGGGGCAGGTTCCCAGCTCGCAGCTCCGGGAAGCCTCCTAGTCAGAGCCTTGATTTCTCTCTGATTAGTGGTGACAGAAAAAACCTGAAGCCAACCAGAGGACCCCAACCTTGCCCGGGACGCCGAGGCACGTTTGGATTCCCCCGGCGGGCGCCCTGGGGTGCCACGCGTGGTCGGTGCTCGCCCGGCCGCTCGAGAATCCCGAGGTCAGCGTGTGAAGTCGGGGCAGCTCCGAACCGGGACAGCCGGGCCCCCAGAAGCCAGGCCAGTGAAGCGGGCGGGTAGGACGTCAGAGGCCCGGGGTGGCCTGGGTGGCCGTGCCTTGAGCCGAGGAGCCAAGCCCGGCTCGGCCCCAGACCAGCCGTGTTTCGGGCCTCCCCGGACCCCCGTTTCCTCTGCCAACAGCGAGGCCGACATCGCCTCCGTCCGGGGCTGTCGTAGCTGAGTGACCGAGAGAGAGAACGCACGGATGCACGCGCGCCGAAAGCGCCTGGAACGGAGCCTGACCCCCAGAGCCCGGGGTGCAGAGCCGCTTCCCCTCAGCCCCGTGGGCTCCTGCCCCAGACCTGGAAGCAGAGGTTGGGCAGCAGGTGTCCCCGGCTGCTGGAGAAGGGACACCCCTCACCCGTGGCATCTCGCCCCTGCCCTGACCCAAGCCAACAGCCCCCTCACAGGGCTCCCGGGAGACACGGCCACCTGGAACAGCCGCTTCACGAGTGCGCCTGCGTAATTACAAGGCGTCTGGTAGAAACGGTGCCTTCTCGGGCTTTGCCCAAGGTCCCGCTCGGGGACCGCATATGCACGGGTGCGACTTTGCACCAGAAGGCGGGCCCTATTCGAAGACAGTCGAGTGACGCTTCTCCCCCCGGCAAAGTCTGCCCTCTCCGTGTAATTTTTCCACGGATCGCCACCCCGCGGGATCCTTCCCGCAGGTGGCAAGGCAGGCCGGGTGCCCATCGAGGAAGCAAGCTCAGAAACGGACAGTAACTTGCCCAAGGCTGCACAGCCACCGAGCGCCAGCGCCGAGTCCGGTCCCCGTACCCTCTCGCCCTGCTGGGATTCTCCCCCTCGGAAGGCCGTCCAGGGGTGGGGGTGCCTACGCAGGCTCTGTCCCACCAGCGAGGCCCCCCCAGGTGCCTCTGAGCCGCCTGCGCGTGGCGCAGCTGCCCGCGCGGTGCCCCGGGGCTTCTGCTCCATCCGACAGAAGCACCGGAGCGGCTCCAGGAATAGCTTCCACCGCGCAGTCTGTCGGGGGCGGCGCCAGTTCCCCGGGGCGCGCCTTCTGCCCAAGCTCTGCTCAGAGATGCTCAGACTCCCGGAGGTGGCGCCCGGGCCCAGCCAAGCGACCGCCGGTCTCCGGGAGTAGAAACGCGACGCTCGCGCCCCGATTCCTCGGCTCCCACGCTGGCAGCCGCGCTCGGCCCCGCCCGTGAGCCTCACGCGGGGGCTCAGCTCCCCGTCTGCAGCTTGAGCTCAGCCCCGGTGCTCTGTTACGGGACTCCCCTGGACGGAGGCCGAGGGGCTCCGGGCTCCGCTGTGTGGCTGACCCTAGTCAGTTGACCTCTCCGAGCCTCAGTTTTCCCATCTGTGTAATCGGCCTAGCATTCCCCCTCGGATCCTTCCATCAAAGAAGTCAGCACAAACTCTGCTGGCAATGAAGCGTCAGCCTGGGGTCCACGGAGCTCTTTCCCTTCCTTCCGCCCTGCTGTCGTCTGGAAGGCGGCACTCCCATCAGGCGCTCCCCCTACCAGGCCACTGGCTCCCTTTCGTCAGTGCCGAAAACCGGGCCCGCAGGGCGGGGCCGCCGGCAGAGACGGGGAGCGAGCGAGGCCGGGGCCAGCTGTCTCTTCTCCTGGGCTTGGGGAGAAAGTGCTGGCTCATTGAGGCGCTCTGACAGTAATTATTTCTTCCCCCTGTTATTGTACAGATGTCACCAGATCAGAAAAATCACTTGGGGGGTTTATTCAGTGGAAACTCTCTCTTTCACCAAAAAAGGAGAGGAATCAACCACGGCTCTTCATCCGAACGCCGGGAGGGACAGATTCCAAGGCCCCGGGTGCCGGGAGGGCGGAGGGGCCGGGCTGCTCGGCGGCAGGTGGGCCGTGGGCCAGGCCCGCCCTCCTCCCAGCCGACTGCCAGCCCGGAGCCCCTGAGGCCACCCGGCTCCCCGGGCTCGAAGCATCTCAATAAAATGGCACCGTTTCTGTGAACTAAAAAAAAAAAAGGCTCTGTGGGCAAGGGTTCCAGGTGACCGCAGGTGGACGCCGACATCCCCATGGGCACGTGTGACCCAGAGGGAGGTGAGCCGAGCTTCGCCCAACCCCTGCCCGCGCGCCAGGTACAAGGCTGCGTTTTGGCACACCGCGTGCGTGCGTGGCGCAGGGGCCACGAGAGGGATGAAAACAGACAGGCAGGGCGGAGACACCCCCGCCCCCCGCCCCGCTCACAGAAGAGGAGCGCTGTTGGAACCGTTTGAAATAGCCACCCGGACGGCTCTGCAGTTAAGCGTCCGACCTTGGCTCAGGCCACGATCTCACGGTTCGAGAGTTCAAGCCCCGCCTTGGGCTCTCTGCCATCAGCACGGAGCCTCCCTCTCTCTCTCTGCCCCTTCTCTGCTCATGCTCTCTCTCTCAAGAAAGAAAAAAACACAGCTACTGGGGGGTGGGGACGCCTCGGTGGCCCAGTCGGTTGGGCGGCTGACCTCGGCTCAGGTCACGATCTCACGGTTTGTGGGTTCGAGCCCTGCGTCGGACTCTGTGCCAGTGTGGAGCCTGGAGCCTGCTTCAGATCCCGTGTCTCCTTCTCTCTCCGCCCCTCCCCTGCTCGCACTTTCTCTCCCTCTCAAAAAACAAATAAATAAACCTTAAAGAAATTATTTTTAAAGAAACAGCTGCTGGGGACCTCCCATGTTGTCCTCGCCGGCAAGGAATAACATTCACGTTCACGTCCTCGAGAGCGATGCTTCCCCTGTAGTAAGAGGTTGTCGTTGACATGACAGATCCACTGGTCTTCCCGGCAAATGTATCTGATTTTTCAGGCCCTTTTAAAAAGCCGGAGAGGAAAGAAAATTGTCACCTCCCCCGTTCTCCTCCGTGCACACAGCAGAGCTGTCAAGAAGAGGAACTGACACTTTGTCTGTCAGCGCTAACAATGGAATGCGCTGGAAGAAAGGCGTGTGGCTGGGGGTTTAATTGTGCGTTGCTCCCCGCACATCCCTGAGCCTCCCTCACTGACCGTTTGCTCCTTGCGTAGTCAGGGGCGCACCTGCCACGGCCGGGCCTGGTCCTCCGCACAGCAGGTCCGGCAGTGAGCAAGGCCCACAAAAATCCCGGCCCTGGGTGGACCGGAAGCAGGAACAAATGGCGTTAGAGCATACCACTCGAAGATAAGTGTTACGGAGGAAAATGAAATCGGGGTGAGGGAGGCAGGGCCGTGGGGGCCCGGGTGCCATTCTCAGTAGGCCGGTCCCACGGGGAAAGTGGCAACTGGGCAAAGACCTGAAGGCGGAGAGGAGGGGCTACACAGGTATTTGAAGGCAGGAGGGAAGAGCCAGTGCAAAGGTCCTGAGGTAGGAGCACGGCTGGCTCATGAGAAAGGGGACAGGGGACACGGGGAGGAGAGGAGAGCGGCAGGCACGGCCGAGGAGGCCACGTAGAGCCCAGCGAACCTCGGTGTCCTCATCTGTAAAAAAGAAAAGACCCCCGCGGCCGTCACACGGGTTTGGTGGGATAACGCGTACCGAGCGCCCCCGTGTTCGGCAGGCACTCCCCAAGTGTGAGCAAGTGTGCACAGCCCCTTCTCTGTGAGAAATCCCGGAGGGCAGCCGGCCGCCCACGAGCCGTCAGCACCACGCACCCAGCGCGGCGGGTTCAGGGGGCGCTGGGTTCAGGCCCGCCCTGACGGGAGCCCGCGGCAGGACCCCCGGCCTCGCGACGCAGTTGTGGACTCGAGTTCTCCCCAGGGCTCCTCGGGGCGCTGTCTTTCGGGGAGCTCAGTGAAGAGCTTCTTTCTCCGGTAGAATCGATCCGTCCGGGGAATGAAAGTCTCAGTCCCGGGCGAGTTTGCGGCCGGGCCTCGGGCCCATCCCGGTGTCTTTAGAAGCGGAGAGAGTTCCGAGGCGAAGATGAAACCCGTGAGGCCAGGACTCACGTCGCCGATGGCGAGTGTGTTGTGTGTTATGTGTTAATATATTTTATTTTAAGTTTCTTTCTTTCTTTTTTTTTTTGATTATAGAATGACATTTTATTTTATTATTTTCCTAATTTATTGTCGAATTGGTTTCCATACGACACCCAGTGCTCATCCCAACAGGTGCCCTCCTCTGTGCCTGTCACCCTCTCTCCCCCCTCCCCCACCCCCCTCTCCCCTCAGTTTGTTCTTAGTCTCTAAGATACCATATGTTCCCACACACAGGTGGATTTCGCGAGACCTAGCAGAAAACCATGGTGGAGGGGAAGAGGAGGGAAAAAAAGCCACAGAGAGGGACGGAGACAAAACATATTTATTTCTTTTGAGAGAGAGAGAGAGAGAGAGAGAGAGCATGTAAGCATGAGCAGGGGAGGGGCGGAGAGAGAGAGAGAGAGAGAGAGAGAGAGAGAGAGAGAGAGAGAGAGAGGGAGGGAATCCCAAGCAGGTTCCACGCCGTCAGCACAGAGCCCGTCGTGGGGCTCGATCTCACGAACCGTGAGATCATGACCTGAGCCGAAGTCCAAGAGTGAAACATTCAAGTGACAGAGCCGGCCGGGCGCCCCGATTTTATGTACGTCGCGTATAGGCGTCGGGATATGCCTAACACGGTCTCTAACCGTAAGAAACGAATCCGTATTTGTAGGCGGCTGCTTCCCTGACGGAATCAGTCCGCAGTCGCCACCATGATATTGTGTAACGAAGGCTCCCAGAACTCAGTAGCTGAAGACAACAGCTTCTCCTTTCTCCCGGAGCTGTAGGCCAGCCGATTTCAGTTCTCAGTTCTGGCGAGTCTCTCCTCCCGCTCAGGCCGGTGCACTGGCCGAGTCTCGTTCTTTCCAGGGTGGTGTCAGAGGCACAAGAGAAGGGTAGGCTCACATGATGCTTTTTTTTTGTCGTGTTTCTTCATTTATTTTGAGTGGGGGCGGGGGGAGCACGAGCAGGGGAGAGGGCAGAGAGAGAAGAAAAGAGAGAGAATCCCAAGCCGAGAGCACGGAGCCCAACCCCAGGGTCAGCCTCGCAACCGTGAGATCGCGGCCTGAGCTGAAATCAAGAGTCAGGTGCTGAACCGGCTGAGCCTCCCGGGCGCCCCGAATTAGGTGACACCCTCGAAAGCCTAGACTCAGACGGTCCCGTCATCAGTTCCTCCCATAGTTCGTTGCCCAGAGCAAGTCACACGGCCGAGCCTGACACTCGCAGGCGGGGGACATAGACTCCCCCCTGGGGGGAGGGTTCACACTAATCTGTGCCCAGAAGCAGGGACGAGGGAGGTCTCTCTGGAAAAGAGCTAGGACACTTCCTGCTGTCGACTGAGGCCTGGACCCTCGGGGGTGGAACTCACGGTGACTTTAAAAAGTGCAGAGACAACGATTTTTTTCTTTCAATTATTATATAGTTATGTCATGATTCCCGTATGAGTTAGGCCTTTAGTTCGGCCGCTAGAACGGAGATTGGTTGTGGCAGCGGATTAAGCGAGGAAAAGTTAATTTCCCTCTCACCGAAAAGAAGTCTGCGGATCTTCTGAGCCTGTTTTAATCTGTAGGTTTTACTGTCGCTCGGGTGTGGGGAGGCCCGCGGATGGTTTGGTAGTCACAGTCCCCAGAGGAGGGGGCTCTCCACCCCAGTGGGGTCAGGAGACAGAGGGAGCAGGGAGACTGTGGTTTCCAGGGAAGGAGCGGGTGGGGCAGGTGAGCGGGTTTAGGATTGGCTGGTTTGAAGAACTTCATGACCCTGGGGCATAGGGGTGGTCCCTCGTGTCGGATACCTGACCCTGGCCGGGGAGTGATTCGGGCAGGGGGAGCGCCTGACGGGAGATTGGGGGGTGGCCGCAGGGAGGGGCTCTGGGCTGGTCAGCCTGCGTATGAAAGGTGCCCTCAAAAGCAAGTTGTTCGATACCCTCTAGGAATTAGCCCCGGGAGGGGCCGTTTCCCCAGGGTTGGTACGGCCCCGGATGTCACAATTTCAGAATAAAAAGACACGATTTGCACACCCCAGGATGCTGGCTTCCTTGTGTTATCAAGAAACCAGCTTTCTTCTATAAGCCCCAAGTTTCCCTCTGGGTCCAGAATGGTTGCCGGAGTTCCAGCCGTCACATCACATTTATATTCCAGACGTCAGAAATAATGCCTACCATGTTACTAAGAGGCTTTTCTGAGAGTTCTTTCTATCAACTTTCTCTTGTACTTTAGTGACTAGAACTTGGTCACACGGCCACAGCTAATTGCTAGGCAGGCTGGGACATAGAGTGCTTTAGCCAGGTACGTTGCCAAACTGAATCCAGTCAGGTTAGGTTACGAAGAAGGAGGCAAAGAATAGATGTCGGGTAGGCCAACAGCAGCCCTCTGTAGTTACTGACTCTCCGTCGATGGGAACGGAGGCTGGTTTTCTCGCTTCGGTAGCGATAAATACATTGTATTTGATAAATACATTGATATAAGGGGGAAAAAGTGAGTCCGTATAATACAGCAATATATTCGGTGAATAACGACACAGATGGCCAGGACGGAATCGTGAGCAACTCTGACGCGGATGGAGGAGGGTCGGGGCCACAGAAGGCTCGACGCAGCCACCGGGGCCACCGGGGCCCACGGCGGCTCCCCTCCCCCTGGGCTCGGAGCGTCAGTGAGACCCTCGTTCAAACCCACCAGCGTCTGGCTGCAGAGTCATGCCGCCAGCCTGGGGGCTGCCCTCCCGACCGAAGGGGGCCTCCCTACCCCCACACAGTCCCTCCCATGCCTGGGAGACCGCCGTGGTGGCTGGCGGGGAGGGACACGAGACACGGGAAGGTGGGTTCCTTATCCTCAGGGACCTGTGAGCAATATTACAAGCTTTGGGTTTTTTTTTTTTTAATTTTTTTAACGCTTTTATTTTATTTTTGAGAGACATAGAGCCAGAGTGTGAGCAGGGGAAGGGCAGAGAGAGAGGGAGACACAGAATCCGAAGTAGCTCCAGGCTCTGATGAGCCGTCAGCACAGAGCCCGACGCGGGGCTCGAACTCGCAGACCGTGAGATCATGACCTGAGCTGAAGTCGGCCGCCTAACCGACTGAGCCACCCAGGCGCCCCCCCTTTGGCTTTTTTGACCGACTCTTTGCGCCTTTCGCGAAGAACGGAGCAGAGCTCGTGGGAACCCGGTTTTAGCTCTGGCTTTGCCCTTGCTCCCGGGTCCCAGCGGCTCACGAGAAGTGAAATTGTTTGAATTCGGGTTTTATCTTCTGCTTTTCTGCCTCGCGTTGAGGAACCTGTGGGACCTCCCTGTGCCGATGGGGCTGCGTGAGCCAAAGGAGAGGCCCTGGTGTCCGAGGGACTCGTCTTAGCACGCGCCCGGGGGACCCCTCAAAGCGGGGTGCCCTTGCCCAGAAATCTGAGGGTGCCAAGAAACACAGAAAAAGCGAAACACCCTGCCGTCTTGTCAAACACTGCGTTCCCCCCACACAGTCTCCTCGCTCGGGTTCCTGGTGAATCCATAAAACAGAACATACAGGGGGTGGAGGGGACGTTACCGTCTAAAGGCCTAGGGTACGTGAACCGGAGGACACACAGTGTTAAAAACACATCTTACGATGGGGCGCCCGGGTAGCCCAGTCGGTTGAGCATCCGACTCTTGACTTTGGCTCAGGTCGTGATCCCAGGGTCGGGGAATCCAGCCTCGCGTCGGGCTCCATGCTGAGCGTGGAGACTGCTCGAGATATTCTCTCTCTTTTTCCCTCTCTCCCTCTGTCCCTCCCCGCAACTGGCGTGCTCTCTCCGTCTCTAAAATTAAAAAAAAAAAAAAAAAATACATCTTACAAGATGCCTACCCAAAAAACTCTTTCATTGTGACAGTCCCCTCTCCTTGTGGTTGTCGGCTGCGGCGTGGGGGATTGTGGCCTGGCTGGCTGGGAGCCTCCCCTCCCCTGCTAGGGAGGGGAGTGCGGGCGTGGCCCCCACCTCCCGGGCCACCTCCCAGGCCACAGCTCCGGGACCCTGGCCTTCGGGACTAATACCCCCCAGGTGCTCAGAGCAAAGGCGTCCAGCTGTGGATTCTGGCCCTGCCATCAGCCCGCCGTGCCTCAGTTCCCACCTCGGTAAAACAGACCTCCAGAGTGCTGCCTCTGTGAGGATTAACCCAGTGAGTGTTTGTAAAGCGTGCGAGGCCCCGAGTGGACCGGCAGGGCGTTTGAGCCCCGAGAGCCCTCAGCGGGACGCGTAAGGGGCAGAAGTGAAGTATGTCTTGCAGCCTCGGGACGTGTCGGTATGGAGCTTTTTGTATATTTGTTTCTTCCTTATTTTGCCTTTTATGGTTGTGAGGGGGCCAGCAGGGCTGTTCCCTAAAAGCGAGAGGCTCTCTCGTTTCATCTCGGCATCTCCTTCTTGCAAGGGGGCCGGAGGAACTTTGGGGTGACCCCGGCGGGAGCGTGGGCACCAAGGGGGCCGGGGGTCGGCAGCGGGGGCCTCTCACGGGCTGGGGACTGAGCTCCCAGAAGGAAGCACCAGAGTGAGACCGGCTGGGAGAGAGCGCGGCCTCCTCTCCGGGGCACAAAGGCCACCCGCCGCAGGTCCCCAAAACAGAAGACCGTGTGTGGGAGGCAGAAACAGTAAGAGGGAAAGCGGCTGAGCCGCCCCGGGGCCCGGTTCCGGCCGGCTCGGGCCAGTGCAGGCCGGGTCAGACGGAGGCAGGGGTGGAAGCGGAGAGCCCTCCCCAGGCGAAGGGCGTCCCGCTGGGGGTCATGCCCGCGTGCCCTGCCTGTCCCCCTGGGCCAGGTTCTGTGCTGCCTTGTGGCCTGCGTGGCTCTGATTAAGTCGTCGTCGGGTGTCCCCTGAGCCTCACGTCATTCGCAGAAGGAACCGTCCTCCCCGAGGACCGTATGCTGCCCTTATTATGGTCACATCTGCAGGAGGGACTTTGGGCTTTGTCCCGGGAGACGCAGATGGTGCTGTGCCGCCCCGAAGTCGGGAGAACCCAGCTTGAGCTCGGATGTTCCTTTGGAGGCCAGATGCCTCTTCGCGGTGTCGAGGGGAGGAATCCGGGGCCACAGAGGGCAGGGCCTCTTCATGGAAGCCACTAAAGTTGCCCTCCGCCCACCATGCCAGTGAGATCCACAGCGTGCCCACGGGTTATTTGCTATCCGCTTATAATTACCGTTAACACTAGGCGTTTGGGAGAATGCTTCGGAATCTTCTTGCTAATCACTCTTTACTCTGCGTGATGCCTTTGGGGCCCCTCCCCTCATGAAGTCCTGCTCCCGGGGGGCATGCCCCCCTCTCTGCGATGTGACGGAGTCCCTCGTGCCGACCCGGGGTCTGTGTGCGGACCCCTCGCCGGGTCTGCGTGTTTCCTTCGAGGCCGTCTTCGAGGAGCTGCGCGGGGGTCATGGCGGAAGCCGGTGTGCCCCGGGAGCCTGGGACCATGTTTCGTGAGTCTTTGGACAGCCACCTGATGGAAGATCAGGGGACCGTGACTGTCCCCATTTGAGGCCGGGCTGGACCTGAGACCCTGCAGTCGGTCCCCCCCCGGAGTGAACCTCTCGCTTGCGACCCGGTAAGCCACAGCCTCGCGTTCTCGTTAGTTCCCTTATTCCAGAACTCGCCGTGGGCCTGGCTGGATGCTTCTGGATGCTTCCGGATGCTGGAGATGCAAAGATAAGGCGTCCTGCCCCCAAGGAGCGCGCCGGCTCTGGGGGTGTGGGTCTGTGGTGTGGAGCGAATTACACTGTGGAGCGGGGGTCCCCGGGGCCGGGGCGCCCGGGCACACAGGGGGAGGCCGGGGGCCTTTTCGGGGAGAGATGGGCCGAGCAGAGCTCTACCCACCGTGAGGGGGGCGGGGACCAGTGACAAGGGACCCTGTGGGCCGGCGAGGCAGGAGGACACAGGGTCTGTGAGCCAAGGCAGGGGACGGTTTTGCTCTCGGCAGCGGGGCGGCTGCCGTCTGCCCCGGGGATGGTAAGCAGCTCGGCCGGACTTGGAGAAGCGCAGCAGCGGGGCTGTGTGGGCCGCCCCGTGCGACGACTGGGCGGAAGTGGCTGCGTGCGTGCTTGTTCTCCTTTGTTACCCCTGACACAGAATCAGGGAGGCTGGCGCTCGCCGGCCGGGGGTCGGGTCGTCAGAGCTACCCCGGGAGCCCGTCTCTCCCGCTGGCCTCAGCCCTGCTCCCGTCTGGGCCACCTCTCTCCCAAGTCCCGGCCACCGCCAGGCGTCCCGTTCTGTTTGAACTCCGTGCCTCGCGTTGGCCTCTGAAGCCACGAGCGCTTTTGTTACCGTGGTGGGCGCGAGCAGGCGGTTTCGCAGCGGGCCCTGTGAGACGCTCGTGCCCCGGTGGGCCGTCTCCACTCGCCCCCCGAGGCTCGGCTGCCCCCGCTCACAGGGAGGGCTCGTGACAACCGTCTCCGAAGGGAGTTTGCACTGGGCTCAGCGCCGCCACCCCCCCACCCACAACCCCGCTCAGGCGAGGCAGGAAGGTTGTGCTGGGGAGGCCGGATGGACAGACACTGTGCCGACCGCTGCCTTCCCCGCCTCCCTTGTGTAACCTCAGCCACCTGCCAGCCCCCGTCCCCGGGGATGGTCGTCACGGACGGGAAACCAGGATCACAGCGTCACGGCAGCGAGGCGACTGGCCCAAGCTCACACCGCCACAGAGCCGCGGTCAGGACGGGAACCCAGATCCTTACCGCTGTCTTCCAGGGCTGTGCCAGTCAGTGGGCTTACCGCGCACCCTCAAGTACTGAAGTCGAAACAAAGCCTATTTAATCTATTTCCCGACAAGAATGAGGGTGATCTGAAGGACACGGGGAAAACGGTTTTAACACGACGTAGTCTACGAAAGCCGGGCCAGGTCAGGAATCTGCCTGATTCCGCCCGTTGCCGCCTAACCCTTAGACAGTTTCCCCTTTGCTTCTAAATACACGAAGGTTTTTAAAAAATCTATTTAGCGTTTTTCTGAAGGTTCGAACCCCTGGGGTCGCTCATCTCGAGGAGTCATCTCGTGGCGTGCCGTAGTTTATTTACCTCGAGCCTTAGCTGGAATTTCGAGAGCGTCCTGTTATTTTTTTCATGGGCTTTTTATTCCTTGACCTCATCACATCCTGGAAGTTTCTGGGAGTGACCGCCCGGCCCCACCCCGCAGCTGTTGCCTGTTTAGAAACGTTCTGTATGTTCAACTTTGGCCAGAACGATCGGGGTGAAAGGTCTGGCGGACCCAGAATCTGCCGGTGAGACAGAAAACAAACCGGAGAACGGCCTTCGCGGGCGGGACACGTGGGAGGCGACCGCCGGCCCCGCGGTGGGGACCAGCCGCCCTCTCCGCTCTCTGAAGCCGAGTCCTCATCCCCCGGCCCGCTACGAGATCCCCGTGCGAGACGCCAAGAACCTTAGTTATGACACTTTTTGTCGCGCTGTTTTCTCTTATTTATACAGCGGAGAGTAGGATGTTTTCAAATAAACCCTCTAAACGTGAAATCCCGAAAACGCATTATATCGAAAACGCCTCACCGCTAGCAGCCTCTTAGTGGGCTACATTATAAAGCGTGTTGCAACAGCTAAAAAAAAAGAAAAGTCTGAGCCAAAATGTGTTTCCATAGCCCATATGCTGAATTCTGGCATCCTGATACCTTTCTCAAGCTGTCGTCAATTAGTCGAGAAATTAATTTCTGTCTCTACGTCCTTTGTAAAGTCGAGCCCGTGCGCGGAGGCCGCAGTCCCAGCAGACGGCGGTGCCCTGCGGTGGACGGTGACCCCGCGCGGCGGCAGTCGGGGAGACAAAACACGTGCCGTTCTGAGTATTGTGGAAGGAAGCCTGGGCCGTCAGCAAACACGAGAGGGGGAGATGGCTTTTGTTGAGGGAAACAAACTGGTTTTCGGGCCAACAAGCTGTGATCTCGGACTTTCTGCCGGGTGCTCGGTGCGTGAAAAGAGACAGAGCAGGAGGCGGAGGCAGAAGCTGCGTGGTCAGGGCCGTCCTCGCCCTGGCGGCCCCCAGCCCCGGGCTGGCCTGGATCGCGTCGCCTCCTGGCCGCCTGGCCCGGTGACTCCGAGTCCCCCTTGGCTCCTGCACTCTGCTCTCGGGACCTGACCAGGGCGCTTCTAGCCCAAGGCGGGTCGCGTCGGCTGGTGACCCGACACGTTTTCTCGGTGGGCATTTGGCCGTGAGCTTCAGGATGCGGTTCCTTTACTTTTAACTCGCCGTTGGTCTGAAGCTCTTACCCTCGGGTAAATGCCGTTGCTGACGGCGTTTCTGCTCCGTGGCCGTCACAGGGGCAGGAAGGAAACGGGGGGACGCGGGCATCCCCAGTCAGGCACCGAGGCTGAACCCTGGAAGCACGCGGTGCAGAACCGTCGCGCGGAAGCTGCTGGGACTGGAAGACTGCGGCTTGATGACACAGGCGGCCTCTGAGCCGGCTCTCGTCACCTCACCGTGGGGTGCATTTGGTACGGCCCGGGGGGCCACACAGATGCCGCCCCCGCCGGCGTCCCCATGAGACGACCCGGCGCCTGGGTTGTTTTGTAAACCATTGTCCGGGTCACAGGCACGTCTGCATTCTCTGTCCCAAAGGTGGAGGAGGAAACAAAAGCACGTGACTCGGGCTACGCCTTCTTGGGACCAAAAGAATAGCTTTCCGTAGGGTTCTTGCCCGGACACAGCGTGGGTTTCCGCCTCCCGCGTGTAAACAAAGACCCGCTCCCCGTGCGGACAACCGTGTGATAAAGGCCAGATTTCCGCACTTTGCTGGCAACAAAAGCGTCGATTTGGAAGGCATTTTTGGTTCTACGGATGGAGACTCCCCAAAATAGAACTCTCTAGTTCTTCGGGTCTACAACTCCCGTTTTGGCAAGTCAACCCTAACGGTTCTCTAAACCTCTGTAAAAAGGTGTTCGTCTCACTGATAACAGCACGGGCGGAGGGCGATCTCGGGGCCTTGCCTTCGCGAATAGTTAAGTGAGTCTTGATTTTAGCCCCCCGAGGGGATAGCCTGCAGTCAGTAGACGTCACGAGTGCAAATTATGTAACAAGGGCGCCCGGGGGGCTCAGCCGGTCGAATGGCCAACTCTTGGTTTCAGCTCGGGTCATGATCCCAGGGTCTTGGGACCGAGCCCCACATTGGGCTTAAGATTCTCCCTCTCTCTCTTTCCTTAAAATAAAACAAAAAACAAAACCCAAATTATGTAACAATGGGCGGGATTTATTCGTATATTATACGTTAAATCACAGATCGACCCTAGGCGCCCGGTCCCTAGCCCAGCCCGGCAGACAGCGGGCATTTAGGCAACATTTATTTGGCTGAAAGGAGCCACCTCTCCGTCCTCCTGCAGTGGCCGTGTTGGCGGAGGCCTGTCCCTTAGCAGCGGCCACCTCCTCCTCGCTCCACGCCCCAGCACCTGCCCCTAGGGTCCGGATGTGGGGATCGTGGGTGTTGACCGAACAAGGAGTCAGGACACTCCCTGGCTGTTCTTGCCGGAAGGCACGCCCGCGGCCACCTCCACCCAAGCCTTCTGCCCTCCGCGAGGCACGCGTCCCGGGCGTCTCAGTAGCAGGCACAGGCCCGACCGGGGACACTCTCGGGGCGGCCGGCCTCCCAGGGGCCTCAGGGAACAGTCCGCGGGTTGCGAAAAAGGGCTCTTTAGGCATCATTTCACAATTCAAGGTTTTTCTTTCGGTGACGTGTCTTAGAGTTCTTCCCAGGCCAGCGCACACGGTTTGCGCCGGCCGGCCACCGAATCGAGACCAAAGGTGAATGATACTCGTTTCTGGTCGGCGAGGGCCGGAGCGGGTCATTCGTTGTTTGTTTGTTTGTCTGTCTCATTTCTTGTTTCTGCAGCTCACACTTGCCGATCGCGTCTTCCGGGCCCAGCCCTGACCTGAGCTCTCAGCGCAGGGTGTCCGAGTCGGTCTTCCCAGTGACCCGCGTCGGTTGGGCTATTGTTGCCGCCCCCCTCGTAGCTCGAGGGAGTGGGACACGCCGCCCGCTGCCTTGCTTGAGCCGAGCCGAGGAAGCCTAACCCCGGACTTGGCGCACCCACCCCGCACTCCACGGCCGCCTCGGTGCTCGTCGGGGTCTCCCCGCGGAGGCACCTCGAACACGCATTACTTTACGCCTAACTGGCACGCAGGGCAGGTGGCCGCCGTACGGGACAGTGCAGCCGGGTCCGGCGCCGTCCTGCGGTCACACTGCCCGGTGCCACCAAGGGCTTTGGTGCCCCGCAGCCGCAGCGGCCGGGGAACGCCCACTCCCAGGGCGCTGGGCCGGCGGCCGCAGGACCCTGGTCCATCCCTCCCTCCGTGCTGGGAGGGGAGCAGCGGGCAGAGAGGGGCCGATGACCGCTCTCTAACCTCTTCACAGGCAGGGCCAGCGGGGAGCAGAGGCTCAAGCTAGCAGGACCCCTAGGATCCTGAAGACGGCTTCTGCCAAACGCCCCCCCCCTTTGCCTTGTCCGTTATTCGGACCAGATCGAGTATGGGGGGGATGCCTGCGCCCGGATCCCAGGCCCCTCCCAGGACGCCCCCCGCCCCCCGCTCCTTGGGAGGGTAGAGATTCGATTCAGGAACCCAGGCTTCCTGGGGTACGGCTTGCCCCCCAGTCTGCTCGAGAAATCAGCAGGAAAGATCTAAATCGTCATCTCCAAACTTCTAGGAACGTGGGCGCTTCTGACGCGCCTCTCCCTTGCGGACGCCGTGTGCCATGTCACTGTCGATGCCGGTTTCGAGGCGCAGGCGGCCTCACCGCATCCTGCGCCGGGGTTACAATGACACGTGGCTGTGTCAGCGCGAAGAACGCAGAGGCGCTCGGGCCAGACCCCGTCTTCCCAATAACCCGATCACGACAGTGAGCATTTATTGAGCACTTACTGTGTGCCACGCACAGTACACTCTTGCTGTCCCTGAGCCCCCGTGGCGCCCCACGGAGCGGGCTTTGTGAGTGCCCCGCACTGCAGGTGAGGAAGCCTTGGAGGCAAGGTCACCTGCCCCAGGTCACGGACCGGCAGAGCCGACTCCAGCCCTCCACCCCGACCCCAGCTGTCTCCTGCCTGGCACCCTCCTGCTCGCCTGTTCGTCTACATCGGACGGTGACCCTCCGGGTTAGAGCTGCTATCACGGGGCTCCTGGGCGGCTCAGGCAGTTGAGCATCCGACTCTCGATTTTGGGTCAGGTCACGATCCTGTGGTCGTGAGATCGAGCCCCACGTCGGGCTCTGCATTGGAGATTGTCTCTCTCTCCTCTCCCTCTGCCCATCCCCTGCTTGCCTGAGCACACACTCTCTCGCTCTTAAAAAAATGCGTGTGTGTGCACGCGTACGTACATATATACCTACGTATGTATGATCTCACATCCCGGAGAAGTGAATCTGTCCTTGTTTTAAGGCAATCCGCTTGACCGCGTGCGTCCCCTTTGTTTCTTCAAAGTAGCCCTTGGCCGAGTTTCAGGAGAAGCTGAACTCGGGCTGCAGCGTTTGTGTGTTTTCATCGTGCTGACCTGACCCTAAGCTCCTAGCAACGGAAGAGCCCCGTGTGGGAATTTCTGGAATCGGCTGGAGGACAGGACGGATCGAACTTCGTGTTTTGGAAGGGGGAGAAGAGGTCTGTTACATGTCAAGCCTGGGGATCTTGAGTTCGCAGGAAGCCGGGCTGGAAGGTGATTTACTGCTTCGCCCCAGTGAACCCCGCGCCTGTCCCGAGGACGCGGACCAGCCGCCCTCCGTCTCTTTGGAGACCTGGACGAGAGAAAACCCTCGTAAGGGTGGGAACTATGGGTGAGACTCGGAGAAGAACGCTGGCACAGGGGGGAGGCCGGACGCCGGGACGGGCTGCGAAGTTTCTCATCTGAAACCGTACGTGGGGAAAGGCGGACGTGCCGGCGCACGCCGGAGCCCTGCCGTTTGCCGCGCATGTCACGCTGTTTCATCAACCACTTGATGAGATGGGCACGTGTCTCCCAATTTTGCCCTGGGGCAAGTAACCGCTCACAGCCGTCACCTTAAAATGTGTGTCTCCTTCCCTTGCTTTGTCATTGTACGCTTTTATCACAGAGGGATAAGACTCTAAAAAGATACATCGTTGGCTTTTCCAGGGATTTTTTTTTTAATTTAAAAATTTTTTTAACGTTTATTTATTTTTGAGAGACAGAGCGTGAGCAGGGGAGGGGCAGAGAGAGAGGGAGATACAGGATCTGAAGCAGGCTTCGGGCTCCGAGCCGTCAGCACAGAGCCCGACTCAGGGCTCGAACCCACAGACAGTGAGATCATGACCTGAGCTGAAGTCGGCCATCCAACCGACTGAGCCACCCAGGCGCCCCAGGGATTTTTTTTTTTTTTTTTTTAGCTTTATATAAAACCGCTGAACTGCATACTTACCCAGTGTTTTCGTTTTAGACTTTGTTGCTTAGTTTTGACCACCTGGCTGCATGTAGCTTTCGCTTCCTGATTGGACTGTAGACTGGTGTCCTTTGCTACAAGCTGTCCATTCTCTAGCCACCACCGCAGGCAGCTACGCAGTCGTATCCCTGGTTCCTGTCTCCTGGGGCACGCGCGCACGGATTTCTCGTGGGCGTATTCGTGCCTGGGGTAGAATCGTTGGGGTGTCAGGTGTGGAATTCCAACCCTATGCGATGCCCGAGTGTTTTCCAAAGTGATTGCACCCGCCTCTCTCTTTCCTGTACCCTGTATGAGCTGGTGATGAGACTTAGAAGGAGCCCTCCTCGCTCCTAGCGGTACCCGCTTGACTCTGGCGTCTCCTCCACAGCCGATGCGCCCTCTGGGTTTGAGTAAGCCGTGACCCCCACCTCTGGCTCCTGCTGGTCCAGCCACGTGGTTCTCAAGGCCAGAGGCTCCGTGATGACCGATGACCGGCCGTCGGTCTTGTTGGCCTGAACCACACACACATCCTGCGAGAGCCCCGCCCACCTGGCGCTTGCCGACCTCCTGGGGGGTGGCCGGGAATGCAGGGCCGACACCCTGACTGCAGTGGGAGCAAGTGTCTGTGCCCTTACCAGCCCGATGTCCCCGGGGGAACCAACAGCAGCTCTCCGGAGCCCAGGCTCTGGTCTGCCCCACGCCCCTCCCGTGGCTGCCTAGCCCGTGGGAGGAAGGCTCCCCTGGGAGGTGAGGACCGGGGAACTCACCGGGCTGATGTGATTTGTGATGCTAACCAGCTATTTGCACCGTGGATCCCTAGGGGCGATGCGGACTTGGGCCAAAGCCGAGACCCGACCCCTTCTCCTTGCTCGTTCCTCCTGTCAGAGCTGGCTTCTCTGGGCGGCTGAGCGAATCCTGCGTGGCCACCTGTGTGGCCTGTGGGAAGGCAGCCACTTGGAGGGCGGTGGTGGGGGGTGGCCCTCCAGAGGCGCAGAGGTGAGAAACACGGAGAGATCTCTGCTTGGACAGAAAGCTCTAGACCGCGGCCCCCACCCCGAGGCCACACCCCTCCTTCCTCCCACTGGGGTCCTCGTCCAGCGTGTGCCCGGGGCAGGGGCGCACGCGCCCTGGCCTTGCTGGACCCGACCGTTCTTCCCAGCGCAGCCTGGATGGCGTGTCCTCAAGGAGCCCTGCACCAGGGAGGCTGCTGAACCTCCCAGAAACGGCCTCCGTGTCCGTAAGGCTCACGAATTCCTACGGAGGCTGCCGTGCTCTCACGCTTGAACGGGTTGCTCACGGACACGAGGTCTTCTCTGAGCGTCCCTTGCCGTTTATCGCGGTTTAATGGAGATGTCAGTCTCCGTCCAGCCTGGACGTCCCACCGTGGCCCGCTCTGAAACCTTCTCGAAGGCTCTCCGAGGATGCTTCTCAGGGCCCCCGTGTTTGCACACGCGCAGGCATCGAACAGCCCAGCCACCTGGGGGGTGTGAGCCACCCCCGATCGGCCACGCCCGGGACTTGCCCCAGGCGCGAGCGTCGGCGGGCACAAGCTCGGAGGGAAGGTGCCTGCTGTGCGTTGTCACGGCGGGTCCCCAATCCTATTAGGGGGGGCTTTTCTCTTCATTCCGTCAGCCTCCGCGCCTCCTGCTTCCCGCCCGTGTCTTGCATGGAGCCGTGACAGGAAAAGCACTGGGTTTGGAGCTGGAACCCTGCGCTGAGTCCCCGGCCGGCCTCTGACGCGCTGGCGGGCTACCTGAGGGCGCTGGAAAGTGGGATCCCTGGCCCGCGGGTCATGAGGCTCGGACGGCCTGACGTCTGGGAACAGGGCTTCGTAAATCAGGGACCTCCACGCACGGTCAGGTGCTGCTCTGACCGCTCTGCCAACACCTGCTCTCCTTCCCTGACTCCAGCCGCGTGTCACCAGCTTCTTCCTCTGTAAGAAAATGAATACTAAGGAGAACTGGTTCCCTGAGAAAAGGGAGGCGGGTGTTCGTTTCTCTCTATTCTGACGTTAACAGGACAATCAGCTTTCTGGATACTGCCCGCCGATTTTTTTTTTGCGGGTGGTAGTCGTATGGAAAATAGAAGTGTTGTGTATGAGGCAAAGAGAGACTGGGATTATTTAATCATTCAACAGAGAATTACTAAGCGATTACTTTTCATGAAAAACAGTGCTGGCGTTTTAAGGGTACCAAAGATTGGTTTTAATCAGGTGCGGTAAGACACACAGACACAAAGGTGACTGTCACAAAGTAAGAATCTGTCATATTCAAGGGCACCCCCTGGGTGGCTCGGTTGGTTAAGTGTCCAGCTTCGGGTCCAGTCACGATCTCGTGGTTTGCGAGTTTGAGCCCTGCGTTGGGCTCTGTGCTGTCAGCATGGAGCCTGCTTCAGATCCTCTGTCCCCCTCTCTCTCTGCCCCTTCCCTGCTTATCCTCTCTCCCTCTCCCTCTCTCTCTGTCTGAAAAATAAACAAAGAATTTATTATATTCTTAGATCCCTAGAAACAGGAGGCCTGGCACCAGGCCGGGCCACGCAGGGAGGCCCAGAGAGAGTGAGGGGGAATGCGGGCAGGAAACTTGACCGCAGTTCCGGGGGAACAGGTGAGGCAGGATAAGCAGGCCTGGAACCCACTGGCTTGAATACGTTCAGCGTGCTCTGGGCCTCGGGGCTGTCCCCGGTTATCGGGTACCTGGCCCTGGGGTGGTTAGGGCAGGGGGCTCGTGCCAAAGAGGAGGGTCCTGGGGCGAGTGGGCTCCGGAGTGGTCGGCTTGCATCGGGAAGGCTGGCTCGCAGACGAGCTCTTTCCTGTCTCTAGAAGTCGGCTAACCCTGGGAGGGGCAGTCTCTCAGGGGCCAGCAGTAACCAGATGCCACAGGGTCAAAGTACAGAAAATAAAAAAACATAGGAGGGGAACCAGGCAAACGACTAAAAACATGTCGGATTAAGGTCTGCGGTGCGGGGTTCTTTGAAAAGATACAAGGGAGGAGGCACCTGGGGGGCTCAGTCCATTAAGCGTCCGACTTCGGCTCAGGTCGTGATCTCGCGGTCTGTGGGTTCAAGCCCCGCGTCGGGCTCTGTGCCGACAGCTTGGAGCCTGGAGCCTGCTTCGGATGCTGTGTCTCCCTCTCTCTCTGCCCCTCCCCTGCTCATGCTCTGTCTCTCTCTGTCTCAAAAATAAATAAATTAATTTTTAAAAGATAGAAGGGAAAGAAGACTTTGAATCGCCCGTGCGGATGGGTGCCCAGTGGGCTCAGTCTACACGGCGGGAAAGGAAATGAGTCGCTCGGCTCCAGCCGCGGTCCCGGAGTTAAAGCTCGTGGACGAGTGGCCGTTATGGAAGTGCTGCCTACGAGTCATTCGAAAGGCCGTAATCAAGCACCTGCCTTCTGTGCACGGAGCCCTGGGGAACGTGCAGATGGATGGAACAGGATCCCTGCTCGCGAGGACAGCCTGGCGAGTGCGGGCCCGTGCACGCGGAGCCTCCTCTTCCGTGTCCGTGGCAGTGTGGCGTGGGGGGGCGCCAGCCACCCATCAGTGGCTCCAGGGACCCCGAGTCCACGGGGGCGGGTGGGGGGGAGCCCTGGAGCAGAGACAGGGAGGAAAGCCGATCAACCCACGTGTGACGGAGACTCCGCGTGCTCTGGGAGTGTGGAAGGGAAACGGTCTTCCCCGCGTACAGGGGACTGCGGCAGACGCCACGGCCGTGGCCAGACGGGAGCCTGGTCTCGAGGGGCTCGGCTCCTGGCCCGGTGCAGCGGCGAGGGCACCTCGGCAGGGGGGCTGCTCCCCGAGAGGCGCGGGGCAGGAGGCCGAGGTGGTTGGAGGAGCAGCAGGCAGGCGGTCGGCAGTGTGGCTTGGCATGCACTTTCTTTAAATTTTTTTTTAAACGTTTATTTTTGAGAGACATAGAGACAGAGTATGATCAGGGGAAGGGCAGAGAGAGAGGGAGACACAGAATCCGAAGCAGGCTCTAGGCTCTGAGCCGTCAGCACAGAGCCCGATGCGGGGCTCGAACTCACAGACCGTGAGATCATGACCTGAGCCGAAGTCAGCCGCCTAACCGACTGTGCCACCCAGGCGTCCTTGGCATGCGCTTTCGATGCAGGCCGAGGGCCGAGCGGGAGCCTTGAGTGCAGGCCCCGAGTGCCGGCCTGGAACGCGAGGACCGAGCCCTGAAGAGTGGGGATGGTGGGGCGGCTTCAAGACCAGAGCGGCGCCCAGAACAGGAGGCGGGGCCGTGCAGAGCGGGTTGGAGCCGGAGAGCTTGGGGCCAGCAGGGGGCTGGCGAGGAGGGGGGGGAGTGGGTGGCAGGGACAGGCCACAAGGGTCTCACCCCCTACGAGTGGGGTGGGAGTGCAGACAAGAAGCCCGGCTCAGGAGGCTGTGCGTCTGGAAGTCCAGAAGGATCCAGGGACCAGCTGGATGTAGGGCCAGAGTTAAAGTCAAAGACCACAGCACCGTTTGGGCCTGAACGATTCTGAAAGGTGATGGGGCCTCGAGCCACCGCGTGGAACCAGGAGGAGAGCCGGTTTGAGAATCTGTGTGACCGTCAGGAATCGTTCGGCCGGGGGGGTGGGGGGCGCAAGACGGAGGCTGCGGCTCTGGAAAGAGCCGGAGCCGGAGACTGGGTGACTCGGAGACGGAGCGTCCGAGCACGGGAGCCACAGACGTGAGCAAGGGCGAGCTGGGGAGCGACCGGGGCCCCCCGGCACCTGATCCAGAGAGAGGACAGTGGGACACCGTCACGTGTAGTGACGGGGGCTAACTCCCGAACAAGCAGACGGCGGAACTGAGCGGGAATCCAGAAATAGACTGGATTCCAGTGAAAAGGGAGCTTTCGAGTGTGACGAGAATGACCCGACCATTCGGCGAGGTCAGGAAGGACTTCTTCCTGAGTTTCGTTAAGACGGTTCAGACCTGTCCGCGTTTCGGAACTTGACCGAGGGGGCGGCTGTACAACGTCGTGAGGCCTCACGATGCCACGGACCCTTCAAAGCGATTAATGTAAATTCCATGTTGCGTACAACCCCGGAAAAAGAGATGAACCCATAAAAGAACTCACCGGAGATGACTGACGTCCCTCAGAACCCCGAGGTGGAGAAAGCCTTTCCAACCGAGAGTCAAAACCCAGGAGCCGTGAAAAGAAAGGGCTGACCGTTTGACCGCTTAACAATAAGGCTATTCTGCACAGCCAGAGTCCGGGCACGAACGACCAACTAATACGTGAAAGGCTCTTAAATGCCAACTGCAAGACGCTGACAGAAGAAAGAAGCCAAGACAGGAATTCTTCAGTTCACCACAGAAGAAAGACACCGTGTTCTGGAGAAGGTGCTCAGCCCACACTTTCTCCTTTTAGGTTAAAAAATCCAGACACGCTCTGTGGGTGAGGCGGGGAGAGACCAGCCTTCTCCCATCACCGGCCGATCGAGTAGAGGCCATGCCCCACGCGGAGGGAGTTTGGCAAAAACTACCCAAGTGACACACGCTCGTACTTTTCAACCAGGCAGCCCCGCGTCTACACCCGTACCCCAAAAGCACGTACGTCTTCACCAGCATGAAATAAAACATCTCCGGGTTTTTCATTACGGGCAGCCGCGTCATCGACAGGAGATTGGCCTTGACACAGCTGGTTTGCAATAGGAGACCGGCTGAAGAAACCCCCGCTCACTCACAGAACGAGTACCAGGCCACAGTAACGCGGAATTAAGAGCTCCGGGGCCTGGTCGCGGCGCGGAACCCTCTCCAGAGTATGCCAAAAGTAGGGCGATAAAACAAAACGCCATCGAGTCACGTGTGGCGCGCTGCCTTTAATGCAGGAAGGGAGGGAAAATACGAATAGAGAGGTAGGAGGCGCCTGGGTCGCTCAGTCGGTTGAGCATCCGACTTTCGATCTCAGCTCAGGTCTTGATCTCAGGGTTGTGAGTTCAAGCCCCACATCGGGCTCCGCGCTGGGTGCGAAGACTGCTTTAAGAAAAAAAAAAAAAAAAAAGGATCAGGGCACCCGGACGGCTCAGTCGGTTGAGCGTCCGACTTCAGCGCGCGTCATGATCTCACGGCGCATGAGTGCAAGCCCCACTTCAGATCCCCTGTCCTTTCTCCGACCCGCCCCCGCTTGCGCCCTCTCTCGAAAATAGATAAAACATCTAAAAAATATATTTTAAAAAAGATAGATGATTTTCGTATTTCTGCCAAAAGAAATGCTTCGAGGAAAAACCAGACAATAACTGCAGGGTCAAACTGCGGGGAACGAGAGGGGAAAGGTAGAGGGGACAGGGAGAGAAGCAAGACCTGGCTGGCTGAACCTTTTTATAAACTCCTAACCGTTCTACCAGGTCAACGCGGAGGTGTTCGGGAAAGAAAATCAACCCGAAAAGCAAAACTTACGGCTGGAATCAAATTTACTTGGAAACTAACGGATCTAGTTGTCCATCAAATTAGAAGCACACAGCGAAAATAACTCTGACACATTTGTTAATAACTTGAACTTGAAAAATAAGACTCTGGGCGTATCGTTATTGAACCTAATTCTAAGGACGGGGGTTGGGGGGGGAGGACGGGGGATTGTTGTTCACTGGGCGTCTCAGTCTGCTCTGCTGTCACTGACGAAGCACCAGAACAAGCGGCTTGAGCGAGAGACATTAATTCTCTCACAGCCCTGGAGGCCCGAAGCCCAAGACTAGGTGTGGACGCACCGGATTCTTCTGAGGCCTGTCTCCTTGGCTCGCACCTGACCATCTCCCCCCCCACCCCGTGTCCTCACACGGTCTCTCCCCTGTGCCCATGCTCTCGCCGTCTCCGTGTCCTAATCTCCTCTGCTTACAAGGACACCGGTCGGACAGGCTCAGGACCCCCGTAATGGCCTCGTTTTAATGAAACCCGCTCTCTGAAGGCCCGTCTCCAACTACAGTCGCGTGGTGAGCTGCGGGGGGCGAGGATTTCCACACCAGAGTTCTGGAGGGACACCGTTCAACCCATAGCCACGGGCGGGGGGTCTCGGTTCGGGGAAGCTCTGCAGGCGGACGGTGGTGCTGGCGGCGGGAGGCCGTGCATGACCGTGCGCTAGAATGTAATTGTGGGGGGACGTTTTGTGTTCTGTGTGGTCTACCACCATGAGAAAATAAAAATAAATTTAAGAAGAGAGAAAAAAATCCTTGGAGGGACAAGGGAGGAGAGGGCGCCTCTGCGAAGGTGCCGGAGGCGGTGGGGCCGGGACACCGGGGCCGGGGGCGCGAGGCGGGTGGGACGGCAGGAAGCAGGAGGCTGCCGTCTGACCCACGACGCGGGCTCCGAGTTGGAGGTTCAGGCAGCGAGTCCTTGCCCTTTCCTTCTGTGAAACGGGTGCCGCCATCCTTATGACCGGGCAGCTGCCTCGCACGGGTGGCGGGGAGGGTTTGGGCAGGTCCCCCTGGCTGCGTGGCCCCTGTTCTCTGGGAGCGCTTTCTTTTTTTGTGATGTTTCAAATACTGGCATCGGCTGCTTCCAGCCCGAATAAGGAAGCGGCAGCAGCCAGCGCGCCGTTTCTATAGCGACCGCTGTCCTTCAGAGAGCGAAAACGTGGGGAGACCCTAAGAAAAGAACAGGGGAAGTGAACGGCCCAGAAATGGAGCAGAGAAAACACCAGGAGGAATACACCGTGACCTAGTTTTCCTGCGGCTCCGGCGAGATTTCCGGCGAGCGCACTTGCGTTCCTACCCTCTGGCCTGTCTGCCGTGTTACCGTCGCCGAAAGCTGTAAAGCGAGGTGACAGGACGCAGCACTTTACCTGGTGACAGGCTCGCGCTGACACACAACCGCGAGGACCCAGAAAGTGGGAAAAAGCCCAGAAAATTCCGAGCCCCGTCCATCTTGCTCCCGGCCACTCGGGAGCAGATCAGGGAGGCTCCGCGCACGCGTCCTTTCTTTCCGAGCGTCCCGGCCGCGAGGACACGCTTCGCGCCCCGGCTGGTCCCTTCCTGGTCGTGTCATCTGGGGCAAGTTCTCAGCCATTCTGGGCCCCCACTCGCCAAGCCGTGGAAATGGGGAGAGGGTCCCGCGTCCGACAGCGGTCGGAGAGAGAGGACCCGAGGGGGCGATCCGTCCAGGTCCTCAGGAGAGGGCGGCTGGGAGCCCCGGTGGGGACGTCACCGAGCGCGGGCGGCGGGCAGCCTCCCGGTGACTGTGGCCCTCTCCTCTCCCTTTCCCTTCCAGTTGGCCACGGACAGAGCGAAGGGGAGAGGATGGTGGTGTCCGACTTCCACGTTTTCATCCGGGACGTGCTGCAGCACGTGGAGGTCATGCAGAAGGACTACCCGGGGCTGCCCGTGTTCCTGCTCGGCCACTCCATGGTAAGTAGAGCCCGGCAGGCCCCGCCCCCACCGCAGGTGCGCTCCGCCCTGCGGGCAGGTCCGCGTCTGCGTGCCCTGTGCTTGGGGTCCCCGGGAGAGGCGGCGCTCAGGACGGGCCAGGGCAGAATCCCGGAGACAGCCCCAGAGGGAGCCGTCGCGGTCCCTTCCTTCCCATCGGGGCCCGAGGCGCCGGGAGGCCGCCTGCCAGTCCCCGCCGAGGACCTCCGCCGTGCGGCCTCTTAGGAAACCAGTGTTCCCTCCAAGCTCTGTCGGCCCTCAGCGCCGTTTCACCGGGAGGCCCCCAAGGGCCCGTCTCGCCGCAGAGCCACCTCTCAGAGCGGGGCTTGGCCCTTCGGGCAGCGGGAAGCACAGGGGAGCCCCCCAACCCCGCATGCCGGCCCAGCGTGTGCGGCACCGACGGGAACCCGGGACCCCGTCTCCCCAGGGAGACGGCGCTTTAACCCCAACTCCTTTCCACCTTCTAAATGTACAAAATCCTCCAAGAATCAACCCGGTGTGGTCTTCAGATCCACGGCCCTCCAGCCTGTGGCCCCGAGGGCACGTCGCCCTCCAGACGGCCTGACAGGTCGGCCGGCAGAGAATTCGGAACTGGTCCGGTTCGGGTGTGGGGGGAGCAGGCGGCCTTGCACTCCGGGGCAGGGCCACGGCCCGCCTCGCGCCCTCCGTTCGTTACCTGCCGGGGCTCTGCGAGCACGTGACCCTTAACGTCACCTCCGTTCCCGCGAACAGCCAACCATCCGTGTTCACCAAGTATTTTTCTTGGAACCTGATCTAAATCCCTGAGACCTTTTCTGAACCAGGAAGAGAAAAAAAATAATAAGTGTAGCGATCTCTTCTCGTCATCAGATTACGAAACACGAACATCTCATATTAAGCCTGACGGGATGGCTGAATCGGGGCTCTGCCAGCTTCTGGCTCGAAACGAAGTAGGAATGTGTTGTTTAACTTGCAGCCCACAGGCAGAAACCTCATTTATATCCCTCTGAAATGTTTGCTCTTGGAAAACCCAGAAGGAAAAAAAAACATGTGTAATAAAATAATTGCAGATCCAGTTTATCCAACATTCCCCGGCGTCTCTTCCAAGGGAGGCCTCGCCGGGGCTCCGGGCCGGGACCATCGCTCGGGACGGTGCTCGTTAGGGACCCGCGTGCTGGTGACGGCAACCTGCCCGTGCGTCTTTCTTTGCAGGGAGGAGCCATCGTCATCCTCACGGCCGCAGAGAGGCCAGGCCTCTTCTCCGGCATGGTCCTCATTTCGCCGTTGGTCCTCGCCAGCCCCGAGTCTGCGACAACTTTCAAGGTAAACGGACTTCCAGTTCTGGGCAAGCCCTGCCCGTCCCGGGACCCCGAGCGGCCCTCGATCAGCTAGAATCTGGGGGAAAGGGCCGCAGTCCGTTCTCGGACGTCTGGCACTGGGTGCGAAGGCGGGGACACACCCCTCACGCCGTGGCCGCCGGGGCTTCTGTGTTTTCGAAAGTCAGGTGTGGTTTCTCCCTCGAGACAGAGCTTGAAAAACACCTTCCTGTTTGTGCCTGTTTTCTCGGTGAGAGTTGAAAAGAGAAAAGGTGACACACGTGGTAGGAAGCCAGCACAGTCACCTCTGTTAACCAGGCGAGTGCCAGGCTCTGGCCGAGTTTTGTTGAGTATTTGCCGACTTCAACCGAAAGCGCACAGCCGGCGGCCTCGCGGGCAGTTTGTGATTGCGACACGGCGGCGTGGCCACTGTGGCTCCGCTCCGGCCCGGGGCACTTTCCCCCTGACGCTAACGATCCGTCGTCGCTTTGGTTTGCTGGTCATACTGTTACACACGTGCACGCGCTTGGATCCCGAGGCTGCGGGCTCCTGTGACGAGGCAGATGAGCTCCCAAATGCAGGTGACCCTTGAGCAGCGGGAACAAACCCCGTGGGCCCACGTACACACAGATCTGCTTTCGACACACACCGTACGGGGCCGCGAGCATATTTAACCTTCCTCCCGATTTCCTTACCAACGCTGTGTCTCCAGCTTACTTTATTGTACGAAGGCGGCACGTGATATGTACAAGATACGTGTCCCTCGACTGTTCGTGTTATGGGTGAGGCTTCCCGTTAACTATCAGGAGTTAAGTTTTGGGTGAGTCCCAGTCGCACGTGGTTTTCCCCTGCACGGGGGGTGCAGCCCCCCAGCCCTTGAACCGTCCAGGGGTCAACTGCACTACCTAGCAGAGAACAGGTGGTTTCTCTCCCTGAGAAAGTTGCTGAAACTGTGGCCTCGGCAGGACTGCTTCTTGGGAACTTGGGTGGGCAGCGTCGTGCGCCCACCCTTTAGGGGCACGAGGTTGAAGAGAGAGCGTAACGGAGCGAGCGAGGAAGTCCCGACCCTGCGGGTCCCCAGGGAAGGGCTGATCTCACGCCAGCGCCCGGTGGGGCTGCTGCCTCCTGAGCGGGCTGTCGGGACTCTCAAAGGGCTCGAAGCGAGTGGCGAGGGGTCACGAGGCCGTGGAGGACTGCGCAGCCATCAGCTTGCCCTACTTTCCCCGGCCTCCCTGTCAAGTGACAGCGGGGCCTTTTAAATCACCGCCTTAGCTCTGACGCCTCCAGGATCCTCCCGCGGACCCAAACCAGGGAGCGCAGGACAGGGAATGAAACCTTATAAAAATGTCTTCCAAGTGTTTCCTCCAGCCCACGGCCAGAGATGGGCCGGGCGTGTCGTGTGTCCAGGCTTTCGGTTAGATACGGGAGAATGTCACCGATATGAAACGGGGACAGGCTGAGCCAGAGAGACACCTGGAATTATCCCATAGTTTAACCAGAGAACGAAGATTGACTTAATTTGCTGAAGAATAGAATAGAGTTTTACTCCATCGTAAGGAATTCGCCACCGGTTTCCCGAAATCGACGGTCGTTAGTGAATTTCAGTGCTGGGGGGGGGCGGGGCGGAAGCCACCCTGGCGTGGGAAGAAACGAAGGTGATTCGCAGAACCACAGGGAAGGAGTGCACCGATGGGCTACTTCAGGGTCACCTCAACACGCAAGAAGAGGCGCGGCCTTCCGGACGGCTCCGCCACGACCGCGCGTGTCGCTCGAGGCCAGATGGCTCCAACGTCCTGGTCCAGGTGGAATCAGCGAGCCGGGGGCCGCAGGGGAGAGGAGAGTTCCCGCCGCGGCCACGTGGTCTGACTCCGTCCGGAAGGTTTGCTCAGCTCAGCGAGGGTCCAGCACGGGCTGTGTGCGCCGCCCCGCGCCCCGCTGCCCGAGGGAGAGGTCGCCGCCGTGTTCCGTGAACGGGG
This sequence comes from Paradoxurus hermaphroditus, assembly GCA_004024585.1. Classification (NCBI taxonomy): domain Eukaryota; kingdom Metazoa; phylum Chordata; class Mammalia; order Carnivora; family Viverridae; genus Paradoxurus; species Paradoxurus hermaphroditus. Next base: position 29,728 of record PITB01005751.1, read on the forward strand.
AACCCCGGGGCTCGGGCGGGGTGGGAGACTCCCCGGGATCACACGGCTCGCGTCACCCATCGCAATCCGGGCCGCCCGTTCCCCGTCGCGGATGCTTCCCCGAGGGAGAAAATAGGTGTTTTCTGCCCTGGACGTAATCCCTTAGAGACAAGCTAGGGACCGCGGGGCTTTCCGGATACAGCGCACACGGGGGTCGAGGTAGCAGGGCCCGGGGGCGGCCCACAGGCTTCCCCTCAGAGTCGTTGGCGGAGGTGGGACTTCTGGACGAGGCCACCAGCGTGACCTCTCCGCGCCCTGGGCTAAAGATCACCTTGTCACATCAGGAGCCGGCTGTCCCTGGGGGATGCTGGTGTCTCCTCTTATTAACCAAGACAAATTGGATTTCCTGTGGCCCCCAGACCGAGGGACACCTCCTCCCCACCGTGAAGTCTGTTGCTGCCCCTGGGTCTTGGGCAGTTCTGACCGACAGGGCCTGTGATTCGGGTGCCTGCCCGCCCCCGGACGAGTCGATCCGCCTGCACGCGTCTAGTCTTGTCCGATAACCTTCCTGGAAGCGTCTCGAGGACCTCTGTTTGAAATTCAAGCATCGTTGGAATACACGTTCATACGCTTCCAACTTGGAAAGACGAGGCCGTGCAGCGAGCAGCTGCCCGCACGGCAGAGGCGCGCGCCCAGGGTCGGCGCCCTCCGGTCCTTCCTGCGCTCCGCGCAGACGGGAACACGCCTCTCTGGGCTTTCTGCTGGCTTTGTTCTCTCGGTTTGCTTTTTCATTTTCGTGGCTGCGGCTTGACTTTGGTTCCTTTTCTTCGAGATATCTCTGCGGCTCCTGCCCCGTCGGGTCCGACGACCGTAGTTCGGGGCGGGTCCCGGCTCGGGTGAGGTCTGTGTGTTCTAACAGGCGTCGAAGGCGGACAGGTCCCCAGACACCACCGTCCCCAGGCCGAGCTGCAGCTGCCAAGCCGAGTCCCGGCCTCACGCCTCCTCTCCGTGGACTGTTCCGACGGCTGATTCGATGGCTCCAAACTCCTGCTGGAGAGGTTCACTTAAGCATCAGAGCGGACGGCGTGAGGCGTCGAGGCTGAGCGTAGACAGGCACGTGGGGCGACAGCCCCGCCCCCTGGGTGTAAGAGCACGAGATCCCCCTGCCAGACCCCCCCCCCCGCCCCGCCCCTGCAGACATCTGGTTCTACCTCTGTGTTCCCTTTTCAACACGCTGGGGTGTGTTTAGCCCGGAGACCAGACGAGGACAGAGGCTTCGGGCCCCCAAACGCTGTCGGTGTTTAGAGTGGGCTTGCGTAAGGGAAGTGACAGCAGGAGAAGTTTGGAAACAGCCTCCGGGGGGTCCGAACGAGTCTCCGCTGCTTCTGAGCCCATTTCACGGGGACTCTCTCCGTGTCCCACGCCCTGGGGGCGGTAGGGCTGGCGTCATTCCCAGGTGCAGAGGTGAAACCCTTGGCCGCCCAGCCGGCAGGCTGTGTGAGCTAGAGCAGGCTGTGTGAGCTAGAGTCCTCACTTGGCCTCGCCCTGGGACAGCAGGCAGGACCGTGGGACAGATCACAGAGCCACTCACTCCTCTGGGAGCGGGGACACCCTGGGCGGGGCCGAGGGTCAGGGCAGGGGCTGCCAGAAGGGTCATCTTCTAAATGATCTTCTCTGCCTCTTGCCTGGAGGCTGTCCCCTGGGGTCAGGGTCAGGGTCAGGGTCAGGAGCCAGCCCAGGGCTTCCAGACGCTCCGGCTCCCCACCCACCAGGGCACCTGGCCAAGTAGAGAGGAGAGAAGCCGGCACACGGTGCGTGACACGTTATCCTCTCATTTCCTCTCCGGCACCACCCAGTAAGGACAGACAACCATTCCCAACTTACAGACGAGGAAACGAGGCCCATTGTCTCGCTCAAGGTCGGCTCGTGCCCCAGCGCAGGCCGGCGAGCAAGGCGGGATGCTCCCTTTCCCTCCCAAAAACATGCCGAAGGTCAGCTTCCCTTGACTTCAGCCCAGTTCTCATCCGGTTTCAGCCACGACTCCAAAAGGCCCCGGGGCAGGGGAGGGACTGGGGACGGAGGGAAACGGCGGGAGCATGGGAAATGCCCCGCTCTCAAACGTATTTCAAGTTAGGGCCGGGGACCAGGACTTACCCTCCGGTCGTGAACCGGCCGTGAAGTTGGCCGCTGCGGCGCACCGTGGGAAGCTGTCACCTCTCCCCTGTAGGTGCCTGCACTGCCCTAGCTGAGGTTCAGACTTCTAAACACTTGGCATTCAAGGAATGAGTCGCCCCCCCCGCCACATCTCTGGGGAGCCCCTGCTACGTGTCGGGAGCGCCATCCTTCCCGGCTTGGCTTGCAGAAAAGGCACGGGACACTTTCTAGTCCCGGCGGGCCTGATGGTGCTCTCCCCCCACCGAGATATCCTGGGCCGACCCGGGCACGGGTGCCACCCTCACAAACAGCCTGGAGTTCTGGCCCCCTTTTGACAGGTCAACCTGCCGGAGCCACTTTCAAAGACAGAGATTACGGTTCCCTCCTTCGTGTCAAGTCTTTCGCTGCCTGAGGCTTAAAAATGGTCTTAGGGAGCCATTAAAACCTTTGGGATCAATAAAGGCATTTGTGCAAATCACCAGTACTTAGAGTGACCGGAATGCCCCAAGGGCACGTCAAGGACCGGAGACACACTCTGGTCTCTGGCCCATCAGGAGACGGACCTCGCTTCTGGGAGAGTTGTCCTTTCTCGTGGGTGCAGTAACTGGGGGTTCTGGCCGTGGCCGTGACGTCTGTGGCAAGGCTGCGGGTCACATACTTTTCCCGAAGTCTTCATTCTGAACAGCGCGGGCAGGCGCGCTCTCTTCACTGGAGCAACGCTATCCGTCGAGGTTTCCCTGGGGCCGGCAGCCAGTGGGGCCGGCAGAGATGGGCTCTGTGGGAACCGGGTTCGGGGGTAACGCCCACAGCAGCCCTCGGGGCTTCGTTTCCTTGTCCCCATTCGAGAGATGGGGAAACCGAGGCCCATAGGCTTTCTTGCTGGTTCGGAACCAGAGTTCGAATCTAAATTCGCCTGGCGGCCAGTCTCCCTTTCCCGGGGCTGGGGTCTGGCAGCTTTGTGCCCATGGTCTGTAGGTCCTGTCCCCCCCCCCCCACAGTTATCCTCCGGTGACGGGACTTGGGGTCCCTGTTGAGTCGGCACCACTGGGGGCTCTGTGGTGGCACAAACCCGACTTAACCTGCGGGGGCCATGCTTGGGGTGGGGGAGGGGTCTCACCGCAGGGGAGGCCGTCTGCGGTCGCCCCTTCCCTGAGCGGGGCCCGAGGCTCTCTCCACATTCCCACAGGATTCTCCGAAGAGCCTGGTCGAAATGGCAGTGAGAGTAATATGCTCTTGGATTCCACCTTCTTGCTGGGTGAGCCGCGCCCTCCCGGCACCCCCGCCCGCGCCCTTCGCCTACCCTTGGAAGCAGGTGGGGGGGCTCTCCGGGCTGACGGTGGAGGCTTAGGGAGCTCACGGCGGGACGGCGGCGGCCACCTGAGCGGCCGGAACAAAGGCGATCCTCGGTGTGGGGTCTCTCGGGCTCTCTCTGCTCTGGCTCTTTCCGTACCCCGTGACCCTTCTTTCCCTCATACCCCCTGCTCAGCCCTCCTGGCTTCCTGCGTCCCCACGATCCACCCGCCCCCCCGCCGGCTTGTTAGTTCTTTCTGTCCCCCATTCCCTCCCCCCCCCCTCCCCGTTAGCCGTTAGGGCTAAAAGAACAGCAGGGAGAGGGAATCCCGTTTGCAGCCATTCCGAGAATCCTGCCCCGGATCCTTCCTGGGTTTTTGTGGGAAAGAGGCTGAGGGTCAGGGCCGTCCAAACGTCGCTCAGCGTGTCATCACGGCTCCCTTTAGCGTGCATTTCAAGGACCTCCGTGCACCACCCCCAGCCCTGTCCCCGCTGGGAAAAGACAAGAATGCTTTGTCAACCCGGGCTGCCCGCTGGAATTGCCTGGGGAGCTTTAAAAACACACAGGCTCACAAGGACTGACGCCAGGGCCCCAGCTCAGTCAGAATCTCTCAGGTTGGGACCTGGGAAGACGCGTCGGTGGCGCTTCCCTGGGACACGGTGGCTGCTAGCACCCCTCCCCCCCCCCGACCTCCAGGGCACCCGAGAACGCCCCGGCGTCCTGGAAAACTGCAGACCTTGGTCCCACAGGCCGGAGTCCCCAGGGCCTGTTGGTGCTGCCGGTGCAGCCGGTCTGAGAGCAGGGAGGCCAGGGAGAATCAGGGAGGCGTAGGCCCGATGGGGGCGCCAGACCCAGCACCAGGAACAGACGGTTCAAACGAAGGCGCCGTCTCCCTGGGAAAGCAGGGTGCCGCGAGTCCCCCGAAGGGGGCCCCTGAGGTCAGGTCTCGCCCCCCCGCGCCTGCCCCGTGAAAGGCGTGTCTGGCCCAGGCCCCTCCGCGGCCTCTCGTTGGTGTTAACTCACACCCGGGCCTCGCACCCTCCACAGGCCACCACCCCCGGGTCTCAGGGGAACAGCCTGCAGGGCCGAGAACCAAGACGCGACCAGGCTGAACTGAGTAAGGGCTGCGGTATCCGCGCCCTGCGCTCTGGCGGCCTCCGCCCCCTCCTCTGTGTGGGCCACTGAATCCCCACTTCGTGCTCCAGCCCCAGCGACTTCCACGACACTCCGCCGCTGGAGCCGCGTCGTCGTGAGCTGGTCCTTCTGGGAGCATTCGCCCACCCCCAGGCCCCCAGCACCAGTGCCCTCAGAGGGGCAAGAGTGGCCGCTGCCTGGGGGCTGGACAGTCCGGCGGCCCCGCCCCCTCCAGGCCTCGGCAGGATACGGCGTCCTGGCCGCGGCTCCTCCTGCCAGAAGGCCCCGGGCAGCTGCAGGAGGGAGCCGTCTCCCCGCTGCCCTTGGCTTAGTGTACGCGGGTGGGGGAGGGGCGGCGGCCGCTGGTCTGCCCTTAACTGTCCAGTCCCCTCCTTCCCTCCTTCCTGGCGTTCAGTTGCCTCCCCCCCCAGGGTAGAGGCCTTCCGGCCCTCTTGTCCCAGCCTCGTGAGCCCAGAGCGAGGGTGGTTCGAGACACAGCTCCGCCTTTTCTGACCCTCGGCAAGCCTGAACCGGCAGCGCCTCGTGCCAAAACAGGATCTTGGCATTTTGGGGTATAAGTGTTTTAGTTGAAGAGGCACCAGTGGACGGGGCGCCTGGGTGGCTCAGCCGCTTGAGCATCTGACTCAAGTCACGGTCTCACGGTCGTGGTGCCGGGCTCCGTGCCCAAGAGCCTGCTTGGGCTTCTCTCCCTCCCTCTCTGCGCCTCCCCCACCCTCTCTCTTTCCATCTCTCTCTCTCTCTCTCTCTCTCTCTCTCTCTCAAAATAAATACATAAACTTAAAAAAAAGCACCAGCGACAAGAGCATAAATTCAGAGATAAAGGTAAGTCCGCGTCTTCGCCAGTGGCTGGCACCTGCGTGCCCAGGTCCTGCAGAATCAGGTGACGGGCAACAAATTGTTGGCAAACGAGGAATCTGGTGGCGGCTTAGGAGCAACGGGGTGGATGCCGCGCGCGGGTCTCTCTCCTTCGCTTCTGTTCCGGGGTGGGCGCCACGGTGCTCTGCCCCCGGCCGTCGGCCGTCTAATCTGGGAACGGGTAGGGAACGGAATGGCAGAGAAACAGCGGCGTGCCTGAGAAAGCTGGGCCAGACTGGGCAGGCACGCAGGCCCAACGGGTCTGGCGGCTCCTGGGCGTGGCCGGCTCACGCGCGGTCCGCCGGCGGCCCTCGTGTCCGCACGGGGAGCTGCGGCAAGAGCCACTGAGGACGGCGAAATGTCTAGCCGCCAGTCCTGCAAGCTCTGGGAGACACCTGAAGTTTTCGCCCAGTAACGTTGCCCTGGGGCCGCTCGCGCTGGAGGGCGCAGGTCCCGGCCGGCCCGCCCTTCCCGTGCGCCTGGAGCCCAGCGAACACAGCCTGTCCCCTCCCTGCACGTGGCAGTGCCTCCTTCTCTGCCGTGTCTTCTGTGCATCTAAACATTCGTTTAACCTTCGAAAGCGCACATCCCGACTCCTGACTTTAGATTCCCAGGAGCCTCCGGCTCCTCTGTCCTCGGAGACGTCAGGTCCGTGTTTGGGGGCACCCGACCCCCGCCTTCCCCAGAGCCCGCAGAGCCCCTTCCAGGCCCTCCCGGTCCCGCGCTTGTCCGTGGAGCCGACCCACAGCCCCGCCGTGTGTCCCCCACGGGTCATGTCCGTCTCGTGAGGCTGCAGACTGCGCGGCCGAGTCCGGGCCCTTCCGCAGCGCCCCGGTTGGATTGCCTTGTATTTCTACACTAGGCCGTCACGAGTCGGCTCAGGGCTTGGCGTCGGGGGCACGTTGATGGCGGCCAGTTGACCCGCATGGGTCTGCGACTCTGGCCCTCCAGACCGGGAGCTGCCGTCCCCGCCTGGCCCACGGAGGGCCGCCCATGTGGCTCTCCGAGTAGCTTCGCGCACCTGTGCTCCTTCGGGGCCAAAGCGCTTTTGCCTTCCCTGCCCGGTCCCTGGCCGTCTGAGAGACCGTCGTCGTGTGAGGTTACGTCCCGCTGTACGACCTGAGGACGTAGGATGTTTTGGGGGGTTTTTTCAAGTTTTTATTTATTTTGAGATGGAGAGCTCGAGTGGGGGAGGGGCAGAGAGAGACGGGGAGAGCGAGCGTCCCGAGCAGGCTCCAGGCTCCGGGCCGTCAGCACGCAGCCCGCCCGACGCGGGGCTGCATCTCAGGCGCTGCAAGATCATCACCTGAGCCGAAGTTGGACGCTTTGCCGACGGAGCCCCCGGGGGCCCCCGTGGAACATTTCATAGTTCCAAGTCTTAAGGGGGTGGAGGAGCGCAGTCTCCGTGGCTGCCGTTTGGGGTCATCCAAGGTCAGACCCACTGGTTCCCTTCATGCAGACAGAGAGAGAGAGTGGGGAAGGGCACCGGCACGGCAGGGGAGAGCGCTCCGGCCCGGACCCTGGCCCCCGCCCCGGCCGACCGCGCGGCCTAGCTGAGCCTGCTTCCTTGTCCCTCAAATGGGGACAAACCCTGACCTCGTGGGGTCTGCGTCAGGACCGGAAGCCCGGGCACCGGAGCCGGGGGCCACACGCCGAAGATGGCTGCCCGCTCGATGTCAGCACCCTCCCCTCGCCGAGGGCGCAGAGGGACGTCACCTCTCACTCCGCGATGTGCGTCTTCGACACAGACGGAGGACTGGCTGCTCGCCACCTTCCCTGCCGTTCTAATTTCAGCGTTTCACTGCTCGCCTGTGAGGCGGCGTCTTTCACCCCGAGCGTGTGTGCGCAGCGCAGACATGAGAATGGCCCCCCTCCTCCCGCCCCGCTGCAGGCAGACGGGTGAGATCAGGCTCACACGGTTCCCGGGTAAACACCAGATCCTGCAGGAGAGGCGGGGTGGGGAGGGGAGGACTGTACCCGCATCGGGGTCCAGTTCAAGGAGCATGGATTAAGCGCCTACTGTGTGCCTGGTGCTTTTGCACACGGCGGTCCCCTGGGGGGGTGCCTTTTGGCAGCTAAGGAAGCGGAGGCTCCGCGACGTTCAGCTCTCGTGCCCAAGTGCACAAGACTGCACAGCGGGGAGCAGGCGGGGGGCCGCTCTCTCTGCCGCGGGTCTCCTAATCAGGCTGGTAGCGATTTCTGTCTCCCTCGGAGAGAAGCCGAGGCAATCAACAGATTCTTTCTGATAGAAACGTTTCCTCTGGGGCCTTCTGAGCTATCCTGCTTCCCGGGTGATTCGGGTGATTCTATCCCGTGGTGTGTTTTTAGGATCCCCAGAGAAGGGGCTTGGGCAGAAGGGCTCGGCCAGGCAGCGCCTGCGAAGAATTCAAAATCACAACCGATGGATGGCCGTGGGGGGCGGGGGGGCAACCGCATGCGACGTGGAGCAGGCCAAAAACAGACGTGGCGTTCCCGCCGCCAGCCGCGGCGGCCCACCTCCCGCCCGGCTCGCCCACAGTGGAGCCAAGCCGGACTAACTAGACCTGGCTGCGTCACAGCAGGGGGTGAGGGGAGCCCCGGGGCGTCGAGCCTCAGGAAGCGAACCTGGCCGATGTTCAGCTTGGGCGTCGGTTTCCCTAATTCATGGTAAACTGTCCCGTGGGCAGAGCTGGGCATGGGTCCCACCCGACTCACACCCCTTGTTTCCCTTCCCCGCTAGGTCTTCGCTGCGAAAGTTCTCAACCTTGTCCTGCCCAACATGTCCCTGGGCCCGATCGACTCCAGCGTGCTCTCTCGGAATAAGACGGAGGTGAGGGTGTTTCTGAAACCTGGGGGGACCCGGGGGCTGCTGAGGGACTGAAGGCAGCGGCCCCCGGTTCTAGATCTGACCGTGGCTTTCTGCCACCCTGTCGCCGAGGCCCTTCGTGAAGCGATGGGGACGGGAAGGCGCGTGGGGTGCCAGGTGGCGTCGGGATTGGGCGGGAAGGGACGGGTGGTTGTGATGCCCGAGCCGTGCCCCGGACGTGCAGGGGAGCAAGCCGGGTGAGGGTGTGTGCATCAGCTCTTGTGGCTGCAAGTGACAGAAACCCAAAGCAAAGTGATTCAAGCAGAAAGAGGGATTTATATCGGTGAATGGAACTAAAGGCTTCAGGCGTGGCTGGATCCAGGGGCTCAAAAGTCTCGTTCACCGTCTACATCTCCCCAGCGCTCATATCCGCTGGTTTGGCTTCGTTCCCGGGCAAACTTCCCCCAGGTGGAGGTGGAGAGGGCTCCCGGCAGCTTTACTAAGCAGCCGCCGTAGAGAGACGGACCGTTGGAAAGCCAACCAACGTCTCAGGCCTGATTCTTCTCGGCCGACTGTCCAGGAAAAGGGGTGGGGTCAACCCCACCCAGCTCCAGGGACTCGGCCTAGAGAGGGGCAGTTTCCGGGGGGCCAGGTGGGATGGTGCCAGCAGATCGGATTCCGGCCAGGCCCAAAGTCACGCGTCCGTGCGTTGGGAGGTGGGAGCCCCTGCGGGGCTGAGGGGGGTCCCGAGGCAGAAGGCAGAGGTCACCGTACCGGTGAAGGCTAGGACAGCCCACTGACGGCGGTTCAGCCACAGCCCAGAGGGCAGCAGGTGAGCGGCAAGCGGTGGACGGAGGTCGGATCATAAGGCGCCTCGAGAACCCCGTCTCGTGGGAGCCGCCCCACTGCCCGGAGCACGTCACGGCCCCCCAAGCGGAGCTGTGCTACTTTCTGGAAAAGCGAAACCAGCCGAAAGAAGCCCAGGAAGAAACGACAAGGTGGCCTGGAGAGAGAGGGGCTGCGGGTTGAGCCATCTGGGCGACGTCACCACCTCCGGGACCGGGCACCACGGTCAGCGGGGACAAAAGGTCACGGTCGACTCACGTGCCTGAGATACTGGACCCGAGCGTGGTCCGAAACCCCAGGGGTCTGGGCCGGCCTGTCAGGGTGCTGCTTCCCAGGCTGGCTCGCTTCCCAGGGAGCCAAAGGCCGGCTCCTCGCACCCAGCTTTTGACCGGGCCCAGGCCGCGCCCTTCCAGCCGCGCGGCGGCCCCGCGGCGCAGATGAGCCGGCGGAGGCTCGGCGGGTCCCGAGGACTTGCCTGGGCCCACGCCCTGGAGGGGCTGGCCAGGTAGCTGAGGCGGGCGTGGCCCCCGGCCCTCGCGGTCTGTGGGGGCCAGGACCCCTGCGGCTCGTAGCCCGTGGGCAGCAGGCACCCCTGGGTGCCTGGACGATGCTGGAATTATCTTCTGGATTAAGCAAATGATTTTGTCGCTCTTCTGCCTCAGTTTCCCCTCTTGCCTCAAGGGTTTGACATCATGGGCACGCTGGCTCCCCGAGGATCGCAGGGTGCTCTGGGGTTCCAGTGCTTTCCCCGAGACCTGAGCACCCAGGTCAAATGTGGCCTGCCGGCCCTCTCGGCCGCTCAGAGGGCACGACTACGTGCGAACACCCCATAACGGGCGGGAAGAGAAAGCTCGCTCAGGGGTCTGGCGCCCGGGCCTCTGAGGACCTCCCGCTCGTGAATGACGCCAGCGAGAGACCCCCAGCTGGTGGGAGGGGGGGAGCCGTAGGGGGCCACGGGGGTCCCACCCCCCCCAGGACACCCACATTCCGCTGAAATTTTTCGTCTGATTTTTAAAATGCACGGTGCCTCCCAAAGCCACGTCTCGGGGCGGGACCTGACCCGCCAGGATCAAGGAGTACTTGGGCAAAGAAAGAACGTTTAATTTCGAAAGGCCGGTCTATACAGTCCGAAGGAACCACTCCAGGACCCAGAGAGACCAGAGCCAAAGCCACGGCGCCGTCTGATGCGCGGGGGCGAGGGCGACGTTAACCCCATTTCACGGATGCGGCAGCCGAGGCTCTCGGGGCCTAAGTGGGGGTTTGAGTCGTCCCAAGGGGCACGCCTCTCCAGGGCCAGAGCCGCACCCTGGTTCCGAAGCCCACGCCCGCTGCTGCCCTCCAGCTCCTAGTTTCTCCCCCTTCTGCCTGCTTTGCAATTACCGGTGCGCGCAGCCCGAGCGGGGGGGGGCCCGCACCCCGCGTGCAGGACGCGCTTTGTGAGGGGATCCGCGGGGGCGGGGGCTCCCCCACCCGCAGGCCGCCCGAATGACGTCTCCGGCTTGAATGTGCCGTCTCCAGGAAAACCAATTATCTTTGCCTCCGCTGTGCCGGGACGACAATGGGGGGGGGGGGGGCGCCCTCCTTTGACGTCCTTGAGATGAAACCTCCAGGTGCAAATCCGAATTGTTTATCTTACCACCTGAAGGTGCTGGGGCAAAAAAGAAAAAAAGGAAGAGGAAAAAAAAAAAAGATAATGAAGTGATTCCAAACCCTCTTTGTTCAAAGTGGCAAATTTCGGATCTCCTCTCTCATTTTCGAAATGATGGAAAATTCCATCGAAGGCCTTTCAAAAGGCCCGAGCCGGGGGTGCACGTGGAGCCCGCACCCCTCACTTCTCGGGGGCTGCTGACCGCTCAGGCAAACGAGGCGATTCTTTAGAAACGCGAAAACATTTCCCCGCCGGGAAGACGACAGAGGAAGGGAGGGAGCCGGCCGGCCTGAAGCCTGGACTCCGGCCGCGACACGCAAGGCGCCGGCGGCCTCCAGTCCTCGGCGCCGAGGATCGGTCCCTCTGCCGGTCGCCGCTCGGAGGCTGGCTTTGAACGTGCTGCCAAGCCTTAAAAATAGCAAGGCGCAGGGGACGGTGTGCTCAGAACTCGCTCCCCGGAGCGAACATCAGGGCGTCTTCAGGCGCGTCTTTAGCTGAGACGGTTCCCATGGAACCCTGCGGCTCTCAAAGCCCCAGAAAGAAGAGAAACGTTGGCCTCACAAGCTCACTAACGCAGGACCCGGCGGAAGGGGCCGCGGGCTGCGCGAGGATCCGGAAGTCCGTCTCTGGGGACGCAGACCGGCTCTGGCCCTGGAACGTCAAAAGCACGGCGTCCCTGTGGGTTTTGCCCCCCTGGGCCTGTTAGCATGACAGCCCTCGCTGACCGACGTCACCTCACCGCCGCCAGCCCGCGAGGCACCTTCTCCCAGTGCGGGCGGAAGGACGGCTGAAAATGCCTTGTGTCGTCTCGACACCGGCTGGCGCGTGACTGTGACGCCCTTCTTCTGTGTCAGACACCCTAGCCCTTCTGTCCCCCCATGTCTCCTTCCCAGTCCGTCGTCTTCCTAGCGTTTGCATTTGTGGACGCTTGGGCCCAGAGAGGGCAAGTCACTCCCCCAAGGACACGCAGCGACGCAGGCCGTAAGAGTTTGAGCCCAGATCTCTACCCTGAGCCAAGCGCCCTTGGCCGTGAATTCCTGAGAACAAAGAAGTCACCACTCGGGCAATTTTTTGTGTTCGCCTACACAGCTGGCGCCCTCGGCCAGAACACTGGAGTGCTGGCTTATTCCGTCATCATCCCGCCCTCACCAGTGGGTGCTTCGGAATGCGATGCATCCATCCCTCCCACCCTGAGAAGCCTGGAATGTTCTAAATAGCTCTTGGGCCAAGGGCGCTGGGTCAAGAGGTGAAGAGGGGAGGTTGCCGAAGATCCGCTCACAGCCCGAGACCCCGGATCGCCGCCCGACGGCGCCCACATGGGACGCCCCGCTTTTTCTGCACTCCGTCCTTCGGCCCACGAACTGGGTGGAGACTGGGAGACCAAAGTGGCTGCAATTCTGGGCGTACCCTCGACGCGGGCCGTCCGCCGTCGGTCCGCGGGGGCCGTGTGTCTTCGGAAGCAAGCGTCCGTTTTCTGTCCGTGCGCTGGCTGGCCTCGGAGCGCCGGCGGGGAGCGCGCTCACGCCGGCGGGGCCATCTGCCGAGACGCGGGCAGCCGGAGCCCGGCGGGGAGCAGCCGGCGCTCTGCCTTTCTTTCCTCGGGGTGGGCGCCGCTCCAGACCCCCGCCCGGCACTTCAGAGGCGCCCAGCGTTGAGGACGGGGGCGTCCCCCCACCTCTTCTCGCCCGCTCGATCCCACCCCCGACTGCGGGGAGAGGCCCTCCCGCCCGCCAGGCCTTGGAAAGCTCGGCCGTCGCCGAGGCCTGTGACCGGCTGTAACCGCGGCTAAAGATAGGCCTCGGCCTCCCACTCCGTCCCCGGGACACAGCCTCCCACAGAAATCGGCTCTGAGAACCGGCAATTAGCTTCCCGGGGCGCCGGGTTGGGCCAGCGGGTTTATTTTGCGACTCTCCGTCATGCCCAGCGCACATTCCCCGCAGACGGCTGGTCTATTGGAAGTGGCTAAGAATTTCCCAGTGGCTTAGGGAAAAAAAGATAACAGGCCATTAGAATGTCTTTTGGCCTGTCTCCACAGGGGGGCGGCCAGCCCCGGGCAGGGGGGCAGGGGGTGTGACCACCTTGGTCTCGTGCCCCGCCCACGAGGGGTCGGCTGACCTCCCCCCCCTTGTGTTTCCTGCTCCCTCCCGCCGCGGACTCTGAGCCCACGAGAGAGGCAGCTTCCCGAAGCCCGCAGTGGAAAAGCCAGCAGCTCCCCAGACTGTCGGGGGCAGTCACCGCGGCCGGTTGGCCCCGAGGGCTCGACGTGGGCTCCCTGCCCCGCACGTCACATCGTCCAAGGAGAAAGAAGCCACCTGCTCGCGTAGGAATGCCACCTGGGCCAAGTGCGCCCCAAGACATCCTCAGGCACCTCGAAGCCACCAGGAGCTGGGATTGGGACCCCCGTTTACCCGAGGATCCGATGTAGCCGACCTGCCAAGCCTTGGCAGAAGCGGCCGAGCCAGACCCAAGTGGCAGACGGGGAGGACTCTGCCCCTCGGCATCCTCCTGCTCAGAGCCTACCCAGGGGACATCTGTCACCCACTGGCCGCCAGCCCCTGGCACCCGCCATGAGTTGGACTCTTCTAGGGACCTCCGACGAGCGTGATCACACAGGACGGGTGTCCTTTTGCGATGGGCCCGTTTCACTGAGCGGTGTCCTCAGGGCTCATCCACGATGCAGCCCGTGTGAGAATTTCCTCCCCTTAGAAGGCAGGTGAATGTTCCGTGGCCCGGACGGACCGCGGTTTGGCAATCCAGCCGTCCGCCGACGGACGCTCAGGCTGCTTCCGTGTCTTGGCTACGGCGAATACGGCTGCTGTGAACACGCGTGTGCAAATGTCTCTTCGAGACCCTGCTTTTGGTACTTCACACCCAAGAGAAATGGATTTGCACTTGTCTAATGACCAGTGATGCCAAGCACCTTTCCGGGTCTTTCCTGGCCATTCGCGGTCCCGCGCTCTTGCCGCCTGTGACCAGCCGCTGTGGAGGGGGTCCTGTGAGACCCCTGTAATCCTTTCCCATTTCTCTGTTTATGCCACCCCTGGGCCTCCGAAAAGGTGGCTATGGCCAGCGTGACGGGGCAGCGAATATAGCCGCTGCTTTTCCCCTTCTTTTGGTGACCACTCGGGAGTCGGGGTCACAGTTCAGGGAGCCCCGCTCCGGCGGGGCCAGCGGGGTTTGCCTGTCTGATCGTGAAGACCCTCGGCCTTCCGGAAGGAAGCCCCAGGGCCTTGAGCCGGGTCTTTGCAGACCGCCCCCTCCCACGTGCTCAGGGTCATGGCCTCCCGGCCCAGCTCTCGGCTCCAAAAAGGCAGAGGCCAGAATGTCTAGGAGTCCGAGCTTTAGCAGAAGCAGTAGCTCGTGGGAAAGGAAGTTCCGGAACATGCACGCCCTTGATGAAGCGGCACCTCGGCCGTGCAGGCCGGTCCCGGCCGACCCTTTACATCCGGAACGGGACGACGGGGGCCTTATTTCTGATGCTTCTTGTCCGCCTCGAGAACTTGGGCCACCGAGGCTGGGGACGTCCTCCAGCGGCCAGAGCAGCGACTCGGGGCTCCTGGTGAACAGGGCTTGTGCCTTCAGTCAGCCGAGCTGGGGACACTTTGGGCCACGTCAGGCAAGACCCTTATGTCCCCTCTGCCATCCTGCGGGGAGCACAGCAGGTCAACAGAATTTCAGGGAACCCCTGCTTCGGGCCCGGCCCGGAGTCAGGGGCCGGGAGTACCTGGCGAGCCGCCCCGTGTCTGGGGTCACAGTCACGGGGCAGAAAGGCGGCTGCTGGTGGAGGGCGAAGAGGCGGGCGGCGGGCTCGGCGGGACGCGCACCAGCCGTCCAGCAACAAGGCCTCGGACCGCGTCGCTGATCCGCAGACCCCTCGGGGGGCCGGGCTGCAGCCTGGGGCAGTGTAGACACCTGTGATCTTGTTATCACAAAAACCAAAGACGTGGCGGAGACACAGGAGCCCCGGGGAGGGAGGCGCCAGGGTCCCCAGAGCGCCTGGGCACCTGTCGGCGGGAGGAAGCTTGAACTGGCCCTGAAGAGGGGACCGGGGTTCGCCAGCAGACGAGCAGAGGGGCATGGGAAGGGGGGTTCTGGAAACTGGGAGTGTCCGCGTGGGACAGGACTTTCCCGCCTCCGACTCTCCACCACCAGCTGGCTCTCCTGCCTTTGGAGACAAACGTGGGAAATGAAGAGAGCGTCTCCGCCAAGGCCCGCCCGTTCATTTGCGCGTCCCCGAGGTTTCATAGCGATCCTTCGGGCAGAGTTGCTATGCACTGTCCCTCCAGCATGCCAGAGAGACTGTTTCTCCTGGGACGGAAATGGATGGATTAACAGAGACCTAAACGGTGGAGGAAGGAGGTGGGAATCCCCGGATGGATGGGCTCTAAAGCACAGGCGGGAAGCATGAGGCTTCCAGAGGGAGAGGAAGGGAGTTGAGGGAAGGAGGGTCCAAAAACCCCAGCTGTGGACACATCTGTCGGCACCCAGGGGGGAGCCGCAGGAGCCCGGGGCTGCAGGGCTGTGTTTCTCGGTGAGGTGGGAGACGGCGTCGCCTGGAATGGCACCTGTGTGTCTGTGCCCAGAGGGTGCCCCCTGCCCTTTGGCGCTCCGTAAAGGATCGCTGTCGGGCCCGGATGTTTCTGGTCCTCGCCAGGGACCCAACCCTTTCCTTTCCGGAGACGGCCGCCTCCACGGCTCCCGGCCGCCTAAGGGCACAGCACCCGCCTGTCCTCTCTCTTCTCTAGGCGGGTAGCGTGGCTAAGACGGCCAACCTGGAGCCCGACCGCTACCTTCTTATCCTGACTCTGCCCCTTAATTGCTGTGCAACTTCGGGTGAGTCACGTAGCCTCTCTGAGCCTCAGGCTCCTCCCGGATAGAAGAGGGTTAATAATACCAGGGCCCACAGAGGATTCCTGAGAAGCTGCAGCGAGCAAGTACGAGGGAGCACTTAATATAGCACCTGCTACAGAGCGAAGGGCTCAGGGGGTTAGTTATTTTTACTTCTATTCTAATTAAAAATGTAATTTTGTGTTCCGTCACAGAGATTTTTAAGAAATAGGTCAAGAGCTTCGACCGGAGGGGTGGGGCCTAGAGTTTCCTCCACCGAAGGTTTAAGGAACCCGCAACTGTGGATTGCGGCTGTATTTACCGTGCCTGGGGCAAAGCTGCTCCCCACAGAGAGGGCGCGGGCGGAAGTCAGAAGCCCCGGTTGGCGCGCTCCTGGCTGCCAAGGTCAACCTTGCTGACAGCCCCGCGCCCCTCGGAGGACACTCGAGGATCGCGAAAACACACACAGGAGGCCAGGAAAATATTCACGGCTTGTGAAACTTAGAACCCGAAAGGAACTTTCCAGCTCCTCTCTCTGTGGGGAAACTGAGGGCCAGGAAGGAGAAGGGCCCCACCCGAGATCACGTGGGTTGGGGTGTCTGAGGCAGAGGAGTGCCTCTCCCCCCTCCTTCCTTCCCAGTGTCCGACTCGGACACGGTCCCCACACCTCATCAGTGCCACCGTGGCCCGGACCCTGGGCTTGGCAGCGTGGCCGTGTCATTTCACTGAGTTTCCCGAGCTGCTGCCACGATCACCCCATTTCACGGCTCGGCAAACTGACTCTAGGAGAGAAGAGCCTCGCCCGGATCACAGAGCCAGGAGACGGCGGGGCTGGGGTGGTGGCGGGGGGGGGGGGGCCTCAGTCCTCTGGGCTTCCTTACATGGGTGGGGCGACTACCCGACCAAGAAAAAGGACTTCAAGCCTCGGCGAGCGGAGGTGTCCCCAGAAGTCAGGCCTCTGGAGCAAACCTGCGGTCACTTGGACTCAGAGCCACAGCCTGTGCCTGACACGACCCCAGCAGGCACTGTCCTCGGCTGCCGGGACCAGCCGTGGCCTGAAAAATGGACGAAGTGGGCAACGGAGCGTGAGAGCTTGCGCCCAGGACCGGACCTTCGCGACGTGGTTTTGATTAGACTTTTTATTTGGAGATCATCGCGGTTCATGCGCACTTGTGACAAGTCACACAGAGGGATCCCACGCACCCGTGCTCGGTTCCCCGCGGTGGTGACACCTTGCGAGTCCGTAGGACGGTGTCTCAGCCAGGGTCCCGACCCTGACACGGTCGAGCCCCGGGAACCCTCCGCGTCCGCTTCCCTCCCCTCAGCCCTCCCGGGCCCTAAGCTCTGATCATTCTCTCGCTCTGTCCTGTCAAGAAGGTCACGGAAATGGAAGCACACAGAAACGCATCTTTGGCGATGACCTTTGGGTCTCCGGTTGTGAATGGGCCGGCCCTGCAGACCTGCGCTCTGGGCTCGGACCCGGCCTGGGGGGGAGAGCCCCGTCCGCTCCTTCCTGGGGGCGACAGGAGGACTTCGGGCCGATTTCGATCTCGAGCTCTCAGAAAACGAAGGCCGCCGCGATCGGGCGGGAAGGGTTACGGGCGCGGGGCGGGGGGGGGGGGGGGGGGGGGGGGGGGGGGGGGGGGGGGGGGGGGGGGGGGGGGGGGGGGGGGGGGGCGCCCTCGAGCCTCGGCGTTCCCGCGCTCCCTCCTCTCCCTCCTCTCCCTGCTCGGTCCCAGTTCCCCTCTGCCACGCGCCTTCCGCCCTGGCCGCGGTTTAAACCGGGGCCGCCCTTTCCCCAACACATCTGGTCTGGCCTTCCCGGGCCCCTAATGGACCGTTGTGTAAACAGGGCCTACGTGACCAAGACGTGGAAAAGGAAGCCGAGGGCGGGAAGCCGCTCGATTGTCAGACAAGGAATCCCCGGAGCGGCCTCCTCCAGGACCCTCACGTGCCCGGGGCGGTGAGGCCAGCAGGGCACGGTGTCAGGCCGCGTCGGGAGGGAGGCGGTCTAACGGGCTCGGGCCCCGGCCCCAGAGTCCCGTGAGGACACGACGACCGGGGCCCCCGGCGTGGAACGGAGTGCTCTTAGCCTGGGCGCACCAGCCCGCCCAGACCGGACCCGACACCGGGGTTAAACCGGAGAGAGAGGCCTGTTTCCCTGCACGGCGGCTTCTCAGGGCCGGCAGACCCGCTTCTTCTCGCTGTTTCCGAGGGGCAGCCCTTGTCCCGCGCCACCTGTCTCTGGAGTCCACCCGCGTGTGCCCTGGCAGCTGGGGGGCGGGGGGCAACAATGCTAGGATAAGCCTTTCCTTGACCAGGGAGTGCACACGGCACAGATGCTCACTGCCTATTGGCCAGGGTTTGGTCACGTGACCGCGCAGCTGCAAGGGAGGCTGGGAAATGTAGTCTTTATTCTGGGTGGTTGTGTTCCAAACTGAGCATCCAGGGTTCCAGAGGGGAAAGCAGGAACCGGGGAACTAATGACAGCCTCCCCCTCTGCAAACTGGGGTGACGAGAGCCGTTCCTCCTGCAGGGGGTTCATGAAGCTCATGGAGGTCGAATGGGTTGGACGCTTAGTGCCCATCTGTCGGAGAGCTCAGAAATGACCGCTAGCTACCCTTCTTTCTTTCCCCCAAACGGCATCCTGCCCGTGACACCCTGGCCGCACGCGGAGCACCAAGTGCACGTCCGGTCCAAGGCGCCGCGGTTGCCGTCGCTCTCGTTAGCATCGGTTTACGACAGACTGTAAGCCCCGGGCTCCCCGGCGGGGCCCACAGCCCTCTCCCCGAACGGGTCTCGGGGCAGACCCCAGATGGTCTCCTGCCACCATGCGGCGAAGCCAGAAACTGCCCGGGCCCCGTCCTAGCCAGTCCTTCCTCCCGGCCCCAGAACAGATGGCTGGCCCTGCAGGGGTCACGCCCGCTCAGCTGCAGGAAGTGGTTAGTCCATCGTGTGGCTTTTCACAAATGGTCCGGTGTGCCGTGCACAGTCCCCAGCACGGGAGGAATCCGGGGACGGCAGCGGTGACCCAAGACAGCCTGTCGCTTCTTAGCCCGGATCCGGGATTCCGGCCGAGGCCCTTAGGGGGTGGCAAGGAAGGGGAGAGGCGGCCCCCACACCTGGAGAGTCAGAGTCCGAACAGAGCGGACACGCCGGTGGCCTCACAAGCGTCTCTTCCCGGAACCTTCGTCCCCGTGGCTTCTCTGCTCCCTCACCCAGTCCTCACAGCACAGGGCACTTCTCCAGCTGGCTGAGAACCCACTGGCGAGGGTGAGGAAAGTGAGTGAAGGGGCGTTGTGGCCTCACACCCGCCCATATGGGCCTCGGAGAGTTCTGGAAACTTGTTACCCAGATTCTGTGGGGCCTTAGTGAGCAGGCAACTCTCTGTCCCCTTGGAGGCAGGGAGTCAAGCCGGAAACCAAGCCGGGGTAGGAAGAGCAGGACAGGCTGCCTGGGCAGCCCCGCCAAAGGCCGGGCGCACCTCCACGTCCGAGCAGGGGAGAGGACCCGTCTCTAGGCACGTCCCGAGAAGGGGCAGACAGGGCCGAGGGTCCAGGCGGGGGCGACGGGCTCCCGGCCCCGGGTGGCAGGCGACCTCTGCAGCCCAGACCTGCCCCGGGCCTTGCTTCTCCGGAGGCCAAGGACTTGTTCGGTGCTCCGCGCCCACGCCGACCAGGCAGACGTGAGGTCCCGGGACACGGACTCCGAGAAAACAAAATCCACACAGATCAAGGCCATAACCCCTTCAAAGCAAACACTACGACGCCGCTCACATCCTTTCGGTTCCAAATTAATGCTCGAAACTGTCTGTGGGCCCCCGTGGGAGCGTGGAAGGCGGCAGAGCCGGGCAGGAGGGGCGCCGAGGGAGTGCGGGTCCGCGCCCCCGAAGGGCCGGCCGCGCTCCTGGCTCTCGGCGCCCGCCGCCCAGACGACTGGGGGACGGGTCTGGGCCCCCCGGGCCGGAGCCCGCCGCCCGCCCGCTGACGGAACCGGTCTCCCTCCCGCAGGTGGACATCTATAACGCGGACCCCCTCATCTGCCGCGCGGGGCTGAAGGTGTGCTTCGGCATCCAGCTGCTGAACGCCGTGGCACGGGTGGAGCGGGCCCTCCCCAAGCTGACCCTGCCCTTCCTGCTGCTCCAGGGCTCCGCCGACCGCCTTTGTGACAGCAAGGGGGCCTACCTGCTCATGGAGTCCTCCAAGAGCCAGGACAAGACCCTCAAGGTGAGCCGCCGTCCCCCACGTCCCCAAGGCCGGGGGAAGGGGGGGAGACCCCGGCCCCCCCCGGGGAACGAGTACCAGGGATACCAGGCAGCTGAGAGGGGGCACAGGCCGAGAGCTGGCCCTTCACGGGAACGAGCCCGAAAGGAAGGAGGGAACACTGAGTCGCAGTCGAGAGGAGACCCACAGCCAGGGACGGGGCAGAAAGAGGTCTCCCGGGAGAAGACCTTCAGCTCGGCCACTGCCAAGGGCCGGGGGCGTGCGCTCTGCCCGGCCTCCGTGCGTGTTGGCCTTACGCGCCAGCGGCAACAGCCCCAGCCCGGCGGCCGCCGCCCGGGGCTCTGAGCGCGAAGGCGCAGGGGACCGGTGGGAGCCGGTCTGCAAGGGAGCCTTCCAGAGCACGCCCGCGGAGGGGACAGCACCCGCGGCATAGCCACGTGGCATGTCAGACCCGACACACGGCAAGGGACTAACTCGGAGCGCCTTTCAATGTGGCGGGGGTGGGGCTGGGAGGTGCCCGTTTTGTTCGCCCGACGGGGCTGGGAGGGCCCCGGGCTGAGGAGCACCTGCTGTGTACCCGTCGAGTGACAGCTGGCCCCGAAGGTGGCGCCGGGTGTCTGGTCAGGCAGACGCGGTGCCCTTGACCAGGCCAGCACAGCCTGCGCGACCGCGCGTGGGGGCAAAGAGAGCAGGCGGGGTCACACGGGTTCTGCACCTGCCGAGTGGCGGAGTCGGGGTTCGAACTCAGGTCCTCTGCCTGAGCCCCTGCCGCTCCCGCCCCGCACCTCGCTGACGAAGACGCTTCCATCCCCGCCAACCGTCAGCTCCCCCCTCGAGTACGGAGAGCTGGCCCCGGCCCGCACCAACGCCAGGTGCACATGACGGGAAAGAAGGAGAGACGGGAGAGGAAAGCCGGCTCGTGTTAGCGCCAGAGGCTGCGACCGCACAGGCCGGCCCCGCAGCCCGGGCGCCGGCCTCCTGCGTGGCAACCAAGACGACCACTCGGTCACTCCCTTGCGCCCCCGCCCGTCCAGTCCTTCTCTGCTTCAGGCCCCACGGGCTCCTGCTCTGCCGGGCCCGGGGAACAGACAGGCAGAGTCTGACTCTCCCATGCGGCCCGAGGCCCGGCCGGTGAGCGATAAGCAGAAACCTGCCCGGGATGACGACGCAGGGGTGGGCTGGCCGACCAGAGGGAGGGCGAAGCCCCTGCTTCGGACGGGGCGCACAGGGAGAGCAGTGGAGGAATGTTCTAGAATGAGGGACGGCACACAAAGACCCCAGGTTCGGACGCGGCGCACAGGGAGAGCAGTGGAGGAATGTTCTAGAATGAGAGACGGCACACAAAGACCCCAGGTTCATGTGGGGTGCACAGGGAGAGCGGTGGAAGAATGTTCCGGAACGAGGGACGGCACACAAAGACCCCAGGTTCGTGTGGGGCGCACAGGGAGAGCAGTGGAGGAATGTTCCGGAACGAGGGACGGCACACGAAGACCCCAGGTTCGTGTGGGGCGCACAGGGAGAGCAGTGGAGGAATGTTCTAGAATGAGGGACGGCACACAAAGACCCCAGGTTCGGATGGGGCGCACAGGGAGAGCAGTGGAGGAATGTTCCGGAACGAGGGACGGCACACGAAGACCCCAGGTTGGAAAGACCGGGCTGTGTGCAAGCAGCCAGCATGGGGCCTGCGTGCCCAGGGTGGAGTTTTCCTCTCCAAAGCCTCTGGAGAGTGGACGTGTGCTGATTTCGGTTCTCCCGGCGCCACAGCCGCCACGTGGAGGCCAGGGTGCAGGCAGGGACGGTGTCCGAGAGGGACGGCGACAGAGTGAGCAGGGCGCGTGGGCTGCGGGCTCGCCCCGGTGAGGAGACGCGGCTCCCGATTCTGAGCTGCACGAGGCCGGCATAGAGGTCTGGGAGACACCGAGAATTCCATGGGGAGCTACCTGCTAGAGGGTCCCGTTAGAAACTGGGGAAAAGGAAGGAAAGCGGGGTCCCTCACAGACGCTCCCCCCCGCCCCCCATCATCGTGGAGGCGTCATTCGCCGCGGCCGAGCGGTGGAAGTAGCCCAGGTGTCCTTCGACGGACACGCGGGTGAATCAGATGCAGCCTCAGAAAGGAAGGCGATTCTGACTCCCGCGACAACGGGATGAACCTTGGGGACAACCATCCTCTGCGCGGTCACAGCCGCAGAAGAACTCCCGAGGGACCCCGCCCGTGTGAAACACCCGAAGGAGTCAAACCCACAGAAGCAGAAAGTCGAGTGGTGGTCGCCCAGGGCTGGGTGGGAAGGAGGCGAGGGGATTTAATGGGACCAGGGCGTCCGTTTTGCAAGGTGAGAAAGTTCTAGAAATCTGTGGCACGACCACGTGAAAACAACGCTACCGAACGGTACACGTGAGAATGATGAAGGTGGTAAATCTACGTTATGGGTGGTTTTTTTTAAATTTTTTAACGTTTTTATTTATTATTGAGAGACGGAGACAGCATGAGTGAGGGAGGGGCAGCGAGTGGGGGAGACCCAGATTCTTCTTTTTTTTTTTTAATTTTGGGTCAGATGCCTCTTAGCAGTCTTACGGGCAATGGCGGGCAGGCGGTTTGGACACACCCAGAGTCCAGAGAGAGGTCTGGCTGGAGATTTAAATTCCTGAGTCGCCAGCACATGGATGGTTTTAGAACCACGAGACCGGACGAGCTTACCCTGGGGAGGGACAAGAAGGTACAAAGGTCAGCAGGGCCGTGGGTACAGCCTAGACTGTTCTAGAAGGGGCTGCTGGCGAGGCAGGAGGAAGACCGGGAGGGTAGGAAGCCGTGCGAACCACAGGAGGAGAGTGTTTCTAGAAGGTTAAGCCTGGTCAGCTTCCGAATGAGCTGAGGAGTCAGATGGCGCGGGAGCACAAGGCGCATCCTGGCGACCGCGACCCGAGGGTCCTTGGAGCCCGTGCCAAGAACGCGCTGGGGGGCGGTGCGAGTGGGAGTCGGGCTGGAAGGACCGGGAGTCCTCGCCGGTGGGGACAGAGCCCGGACCCCTGCGGCCCGCCCGCGGCCTCCCCGCCTGCACGCGCCCCTCCCGGCGGCCCTGGCCCCTCCCGGCGGCCCTGACCTCGGGTCTCCCCCCTTGCAGATCTACGAAGGGGCCTACCACGTCCTCCACAAGGAGCTCCCGGAAGTGACCAACTCCGTCTTCCGCGAGATCAACTCGTGGATCTCCCAAAGGACAGCGCCCGCGGCGAAGGGGTCCCCGCCCTGAGCCGACCGGCCGCGGGACCGGCCCGCGGCCGGCGGTGGGTCGGGGACGTGGGCAGAGGAAGGGCGGAAGCTGGCTCGTCGGACGCGGCTTGCGGGGGGTGGGGGTGGGGACCTCGGTGGAGGGATCCCTGGCACAGTTTCCTTTAAACCGAGACACCCTCGTCGCGTATCCGGGTGTCCGTGACTGGGGCTACTTTACGCAGACGCAGACACGGGCGGCAGGCAGTCTCCCAGGGAGAGAATGGGCCGGGGGTCCTGAACACCAGGCGCCGCCTCTGCCCGGCCTCTCCCAGACCCCGCGAGGCTCCCCGGAATCCCCGGGGCTCCCCGACACGCGGCTGCAATAACCAGGAGTCTCCCCTCCCGCCCCCCCTCTCCCGCCCCCGCCCCAACGGGCCTCGCCCTGTGGCCTTTTCTCTGGCCGTGGGACAAGGTGGCAGGCGTCACCTCCCCCGGGCAGTCTCACGTGCCCTCCCCCTCCCACCCCCCCCAAGGCCCAGAAAACACCCAGAACTTCCTCGACATGAGGAGCCACCGTGACCCATGTCACCTCCTTATCAGCCTGGGGCTGGGCTTTGGGACGGGGGGCGGGGGGGGGCGGGGAGACTTGGCCCAGAAAGAGAACTCGGGCAGGACGCCCCTCCCTCCTTCCTGCCGGGGAGCCGGCGGCCACCCCCCGAGTGCTTCACATGTTCGGAGGTGGCTTTCCCCGTCGTGGCCGACTGGACCGGACACTCGGGAGGGCCGGCGTGGGGAAGACGGGGCGTCTAACACACGATGCGTATTCTAGAGCAGAGACGATTGGGGGGGGGGACCCAGGGGGCTTGAAGGTATGGGAGCCCCCGCACAGGAGGGGGACGGGCTGGCGGGAAGGCCCTAGTTAAGGCGCTGAGGGGCAAGCCCCCCCACCCCACCCATACCCACCCCTCCCCCAGAAAGCAGGGCCCCGAGCGCCAGCAGCGGCGGTGACGGTGACGGGCCCATCCCTAGCCTGCCGGCCCGCAGCCGCCCCGGGAGCCTCGGTGCCAGCGGCACAGCCACCTCTGGTGGCGGAACGAGGGAGTCCCACCCCGGGGGGCCCCACAGCCTCAGCCTATCGATCAGGTGCTGGGCCTGCCTTTCCCAGGTGCTGCCGACCCCAAAGCGCCCGCCCGGTGGCCCTCACCCAGCGCCAGCAATAAACGGGGGTCCCTGCCCCCTGTGCGGAGGGCTTAACTTCCAGATGGGACTGCTGTTACCTCATGAGGCTCCTTAGGACCCCGGGGCGGGGGGCGGAACTGTTGGGGGGCACCCACTGGGCCGCAGGGTGCCGTCCAGGGGCCCCGAGGCCCTGGGCGAGGCGGCCGCTCCCCTGCCAGGCCCTCCGACTCTGGAGCCCGGGACTTGGGGCGCCCACCCCTCTTGCTTCCGCAGTGGGACCTGCCGCCTTCCCCCCACACCCCGTTTTGGGCCTCCATCTCCGTCCCTCCCGCTCTCCATCGGGGCCGGGCCGCGCCGCTCTGCAGCCAGGACCCCGGCCCCCTGCGGAAAGTCACGCCCGCCTGGGGGCCGGGGTCTGTGCTCTCCTGCCTCTCCGGCGGGGGGGGGGGGGCCGGGCAGGGAGGCGGTCGCTGCCCTTCCTCCTCCTCCAGCTCCTCTTCGGACGAGAGACGTGTAAAAAGTGAGCGGAGAGAAGGGCGGGCCCGGCCTGTCCGAGCCGACGGGCGAGTGTGTCCGCTCCCCGCCTCTGCACCCCCAAACCTCGAGACGCCCCTGAACCCAGATCTGGAATTCTCGCCCGGAGTTGTGATGGCGCGGGTCCCACGAAGTCCCCGCACACACACACACACACACACACACCCTCCCTGCCACCTCTCCCAGGGGCACGTGGCCTCTACGGACGCGCCAACCGAGATTCTGTGAAAGCGCTAAGTCTGTCACACCTACGCATCTCGCTCAAGACGCGCCTGTGTTAGAATGGTCTGGAAGCAGGGCTGTCTCCCAGTCTAGGAGGGGACGGGGCCTTGCCGTGCCGCCTGCGGAGTAGCAGCGGGGGTGCGAGCCGGCCGCAGCTGGGTCCCTGTGCCCTGAGCCGACGCTCGGAGCTCCCGGAGCTGGCCCTGGGAGGGGAGGAAGCCAGGTCCCCCAGGGCCCGGCCGCCAGCGCGTGAGAAGATGGATCCCAGACACGAGACGGTCCAAACCCCACCTCGGGGATGGGCGACCTGTCGGGACACGAGGCCCACGCGCCCTCGAGGGTGCGACACCTTCCCCTGTAACTCGGGGTCAGGCCGGTCCCTGCGGACCTGGGTTTCACACCTGACCGTCTTTCCAGGGAGGGAAGCCACCTGTACGCAGGAAGAGGGGCGCTGCTCCTTTGCAGGGATGGGGGTGGAGGGTCACCGGCCCTCCCACCGGCTTCTGGGGGACCCGCAGCGAGGGCACGGAGGGAGGCCAAACAAACCCGCCCGCCTGTTCCCTCTCTCCCGATCGCTAACATCACCCGTTGGGGTCACCGCTACGTTCTAAGCAGCTCACCAGTCACTGTCTGTGCTCAGCCGCGCCCCCCCTCCCCGGGCACCGCCGCTGGGGACCCGGGATGGAATCTGTCAAAGGGACCGTGTACACCACAGCTTATCCTAATAAACCGATGTTTTCTGTGTGGCAGCGGCGTCTGTCTGTCTGTCTGTCCGAGACCACCACGCTCTGCGTGCAGAGAACAGCGGGCCCTCTGGCGGCCGGTGTTGCGGGCCGGGCCGGTCATCTGATACAAGCCGGTGTGGGGCGCCTTGGTGTGCCCCCCTCCGTTCTCGGGGACCTGTGCCCAGAGCACACGGCACACGTGCTTTCTCCCGACTCTGCCACCGCCGGTGCAGGGGAGCCCGGCCGCCCCAGCTCGGGCCCCACCGCAGGGCCCCCCTCAACTCTCCTGCCCCGCACCTCCTCCCCCACTCCGCCCCCAGAGGAGGGCCACGGCCACTCCCCTCGGCCCCGCTGCTGTCGCCTTCCCCTCCCGCCAGGTGGCGACGGCACCCTCCTCAGTCTTCCCCAGGCCGTGGGCGGGGGGGAGAGGGGGGGGGGGGGGGGGGGGGGGGGGGGGGGGGAGAGGGGAGGCGGGGGGGAGGGGGGAGGCGGGGGGGTGTTCGTGAGTCACAGGTGGCCTCCCTGCCTTCCCCCTCTCCCTCCTGTGTCCACGGGGCCCCCCACCGGCTCCCTCTGCTGGCCACCTCGTGAGGCCTTTCCTAACCGCCGGGTCTA
The DNA here is from genome assembly GCA_004024585.1 of Paradoxurus hermaphroditus. NCBI lineage: Eukaryota > Metazoa > Chordata > Mammalia > Carnivora > Viverridae > Paradoxurus > Paradoxurus hermaphroditus. The sequence continues at coordinate 55,971 of PITB01005751.1, forward strand.
AAGCCGGCCACCTCCCCCTCGCCGCCCCCCCCCCCCCCCCGCTCCTCCCCGCCTCTCATCTGCCGTGACGTGCGTTCTGCCTGACTCCCCGGTAACTGTCCTGCCACCGGAACCGAGCTGCAGGAGGGTGCGTCCTTGTGTTAGGCCTCTGGACTCCAGGGGTCCCTGGTCAATACCATGCAGGCCCTGGGGCTCCCCCCAGAATGAGGACAGAGGGCCACAAACCTGCCACTCCAGTGCCTACCAGCTGCGGGGCAGGGAAGGGACAGTGAGAGCCCAGTGGACCCGCCCAGAGGCAGCCCTACAGGAAAGCAGGGGATGAACAGGAGTGGGGTCACCAGTCCTGTGGCGAGGGAGCTCGGGAGCTCAGGTCGGCACCCACAGCGGCACCCAACTGAGGCTAGTGTAATGAAGGGGTCTGCTGGGGCGGGCGTAGCGTCAGGACCGGCCACAGGGAGCCCTGACTGGAGGGGTGCCGTGGAACGCAGTGCCATAGACGGGGGACCGCCTGTCGGGCTGTGGAGGGGCAGGGAGGGGCAGCCTGGCCTCTCTCTCCTCCCACCTTCCCCTCTCGCTGCCGGGGAGGTCTTGGCACAGGGTCCTGGGTCCAAAAGGGCTGCTCCAGCTCCTGCCGCTGCATCCTCATTCCAGCCCACAGGAGGGGCAAGAAAGGAAGGGGACAGGCATGCGCCTTTCAGGAAGTAAATCGGAGACTGCGTTTAGGGTCTCGGGTCACATCAAGAACCCGGGGGCGTACGCGGCCGTAGCCAAAGGCCCGGGAGGCTGGGAGGCGAGCCAGGCTGCCCTCGAACAGGGCAGGCTCAGGCACCAAGCGTGGGCACCGAGGCTTCCGAGGACGGGACGCCCAGGGTCAGCACCCGCCAACCGGGGGCGAGAACGAGCGGGAGGCGAGGCAGGGCCCTGGCCAGGGTGGGCACGGGGGGGGACGCGGACGGGCAGGCCGAGTCAGGACTACGGAAGGGGTAAACTCCAGAAGCTTTCACTCAGGCGCCCACGCACGCTCCGGAGCGCCACGGGCGCGGAAAGCTCCGCGAGCGGGTCCGGACCGCTCCCAGGGGAGAAGGGAAATTGACACGGAAACTCACGGGGGCGGGGCTGCCGCCCCTGAGGGGGGCTCCCCCGTGGGCACCCCGTGTCCCCGCGAGCCCCGGGTGGTTGGCGGCGGTGCTCTCCTGCAGGTAAGGAGGGGCGCCGGAGGGCTCAGGTCTCGACCCCGTGGCTTGTGGGTTCGAGCCCCGCGTCGGGCTGGCCGCTGTGAGCACGGAGCCCGCTCTGGCGCCTCCGGCCCCCTCGCTGCCCCCCCCACCTCTCCAAACCGAACCAACGTCAAAGAAAAATAACAGAAAACAAAAAAACAGCAGCAGTTACGACAGGATCGGGGTCGGGGACGTTATTCCGGGTCCGGCAGGACTCGGCCCAGCACCCCGCACGCCCGCCCGCGCTCCCGGGCTCCCCCTGGGGCTGCGCGTGGCCGCCCCTACGCCGCACCTCACGCCCGAGCCCTCGGCTGCTTTTCCAGCGACTCAGGTCGCCCGTGTCCAGCCGATCCGGTTTTCCCCTCCGTGAAAAACGCGTGGAATATCCCGAATTGCGACAGAATGCACAGACTTCCCGAGAGAACGGACGGGAATGTTCTTTCATTCGGCAGGAATGAATTAAAGTTGTCAACGGAGGGACGGGGACGGCTGTGCTTCGGAATTCTAAACGGGGCCCGGCCACGCTCTGAGCGCAGCCCGGAAGTCGCCGAGCCCCTCGCCTCTCCCTCTGGGTGTCTGGGCCAGGCTGTGGGGGGAACACCCCGAGGCCCCCGCTCTTTGCCGTGGGGACAGAGGCCGCCCCGGGCATCACCGTGGCCGCAGGGAGTCCTGCCACACCGGCTCTGTCATTTCCTTCCCCGCTGGGTCGCCGAGGCCGCTCCCCGGGTCTCCTGTCTGTGCGCGGCCCTACACCGAGCCCGTCTACACCAGAGCCCTTCCCCTCCTCAGCCCCCCAGAGGAGCAGGACCAGGCGCAAGGTGCGACTCAGCTGGGCGCCCGGGAGGCCCTGCTGCTGAGGGGACCTGGCCCGGGGCGGGTGACTCTCCCGACCCCGAGGCCGCCTCCGCCGATCCCCCTCCCCATTCTTGCTGTCAGTGAACTGCTGAGGAGTCACTTCCAGAAGCTTTCCTTATTTAAATCTCACTTGGGGGGGGGGGGCCTGGGGGGCTCAGCCGGTTAAGCGTCCGAATTCGGCTCGTGTCACGACCTTGCGGTCCGTGGGTTCGAGCCCCGAGTCGGGCTCCGTGCTGACAGCTCAGAGCCTGGAGCCCGCTTCTCCCTCTGCCCCTCCCCTGCTCTCTCTCCCTCTCAAAAATAAACAAATATTTAAAAAAAATTTTTTTAATCATTTTAATGTTTAAACCTCTTACTACATACCTTGGCGTGCGGAGTTGGTGTGTGGCCTAAGGTAGGACTGGTGGCCCTCAGGCCACCAGCCGGGCACCACACTTCCTGTCTGAGTGCCCAGGGCAACCGGAGTGGCCTTGCCAAGCTGCGGGTCACCCCTGCCACTCCCTCCACGCTGCGGGTGGAGCCCAGCATCGAGCCAACACCGCGGGCCACCCCCCCCCCCCGGCCTGTGCGGGGCCCTTCGCGAGTAGCCGTGACTCTAATGCCCCGAGGAGAAGTCGTCCCAATTCACAGCTGGGCCCACTGAGGCCCAGAGCTGTGACCAGGCAGTGAGAGGCAGAGCCAGGGTGGGAACTCCGGCCCCGGGAGGCCTGGGCTCTGGTCATGCGCCCCTCCCCACCCCCAGTCTCATCCGGGGCCTTTTCAGGCTCCCCGGCCCTCGCCCAAACCCTGCCCTCCACCCAGCAGGCCCCGCTGTCCGCCTGGCAGCTCCCGCCTTCCCCTCCCCCAGGCCGATCGCCGCCCTGCCCGCCGTCCACCTTTCGGCTCCCCCCACCTGGCTCCCCCCACCTGACCGACACGCCAGACCGGAATGCATGACACACACCGAGGGAGAAAGAACAAGTCCCAGAAGTTCTGGAAATGACAAGAGTGAAAAGGCGCAAAGGGCGGGGAGGCCCGGGCCCCCCACTGCTGTCCCCAAGGCAGAACAGGCCGGGCCTCAGGGCACTCTGGGAAGGCCCCCTCGGACAACCCTGAATGTCACGGCCGGAGGGAGAGGCGGGGCCCAGCTGGGAGATCTCGGGGGCCCCCCAGAGAAGGGCTGCCTACGGACCCACAGATCGGGCACCCCTGGCCCCCAAGGAGCCCTTGTGGGGCACCGAGGCCTTCCTCCTTGACGAGGGGGCCCAACCCCACCGCTCCTCCCAGGCCCCCCCCCTCCCCCCCCCCGCGCTCCCCCAGCCCCCCCCCCCCCGGCTCTCCCCCAGCCCCCACCGACACAGGCTCGGGCTCCCACAGCGAATTCAAGCTTTATTGCCACACACACACTCTTCCGCTTCCTCTGGGCCAGCTCCATGCCCGGCCTGGCCCGGAAGCGGCCACGCCGGGGGCCAGGAGAGCGGGGGGCACGGAGGGGGCCGGGGGAGGGAGGCCCTGAGAGACCCCGACCCCAGGATTCCCTGAGTGGTGCCCGGCCCCCAGGGCCTCGGGCGCCGGCTTGTGTTGGGGGAAGGGGCTCAGCCTGCCCCTGCCCTGGGGAACCCCCGGACACGTGGGGGGAGAGGCACCCCACCGAGTCCCCTCCCCCGCCGCCACCGCCGCGCCCTCGAGGGCACGGGAAACGGAAAAAAGGGCTGCGCGTGCGTGTGCGCGCACACGCCCGCCCACGCGCGCCACCGCAGGGGGACCGCCGGCCGGGAGTCAGCAGTCCAGGCCGATGGACACCAGCAAGTCCTCGAGGGCCCGCAGCCGCTGCTGCGCCTCCTCGATGGCGCTGTACGTCTGCACCGTGCTGGCCACGTGGAAGCGGATGTCGTCCACCAGCGGGATGGAGTCGGTCTCCTGCCGCGCGGCCACGGCCGCCGCCTCCTCCCGCACCGCCTCCACGAAGTCCTCCCGCTCCACCAGCTGCGGACGGGCGGGCCAGCTCAGAGAGCGCCCGGTGGGGCGCCCGCCCGCCCCGCCCCCACGGCCCGCGGGCCCACCTTCTCGATGACCTTGGCCATGTACTCCGTGCACTGGTCCTCGAGGCGCGCCAGGCGGAAGAGCTTGGCCACGCGCCACACGCCCACCACGCTGTCCTCGTCCAGCAGCCGCGCCAGGCTGCGGCCGCACAGCCGCTTCAGCCCCGGCAGCAGGTACATGTCGGCCACGCTCAGCACATCGTAGGCCGCCTCGGGGGACAGCTGCGGAGGGAGGCGGAGTGAGGGCGGCAGGGTGCGCCCCGAGGCCAGGCGGGCCCCCCCACTCCCCCCACACCCAGCACTGCCGGCCGCACTGTTAGGGAGAGGGCCCCAGCCGTGCCTCGGGGCGCCCAGACAGCTGCAGGCGGCATCCGTGGGCCGGGAGGGCTGGAGGGCACCGAGGTCCCCGTGCCTCAGGCAGCCGGCAGGCGGGGCCTCCGCAGGGGAGAGAGCTCAGGCCTCGAGTCACCCAGACCCGGGCTCTGAAATTCTAGCTGTGGGACCGCGGGCACGTGACTGCGCCTCTGTGTGCCTCAGTTTCCCCCCTGGGCGGCCTGCCTCAGGAGGCTGCCAGAAGACAGAAGGCGCCGTCCCCGACGGAGGAGGGGCCCCGAGCGAAGGGGGCTGGAGTAACTCTCCCTGCTCCCTCCCACCCACGCCTGGACCCTGCGCTCAGCTCCGGGCCGGACTTCGGACAGACCCGGGGAGTGGGCTGGGGACGGGGCGGGCAGGACCTCCGCTAGCACGGCCCAGGCCCCGCGCACCGCTGCCTCGCAGGCGACGCACACGTCCCTCTGCACGAGACCTTAAGACAACAACTTTGGGCATCCCTGCTTTCTAGAAGGGGGAAACTGAGGCACAGAGCAGTCTGGTCACCAGCCCAAGACCACAGGGCTTGTGAGCAGCTAGCCCAGTGTCACACCGGGTTTGGAGCCCGAATCTACGCTTTGAGCCGGCCGCAAAGCTCCTTCGGGAGGGGTGGGGCCGGGCCAGGTGGACCCTGGGAGGCAGGGGCCGCGGAGCCGAGCTGTGACCGAGAACTGCAGGCGAGGAGGCAGGCAGGGGGAATGGAAGCCGGGGAGGGCGCCAAAGCGGAGGGGCCGGCGGGCTTAGGAACGGGGGCGCTACATGAGGCTCGCCAGCGAGGGCCTGAGGTCACCGCCCAGCCTGCCCCCCACGCCCTCCTCCGGCCCAGAGACCACGGCTCCCGGGCTGCCCTGGGGGCAAGCACAGCGCTGAGCTCTCTCCGGGCGGCAACGTGAGAACTCGTGCGCGCGGGGCCTCCACCCGGCCTGGGACAAGGGAAGCTGCTTGCCTCATCTTCCTCTTCCTCCTAAAACGGGAGGCGGCCGGCACCCCGATCTCCGGATGCGGAGGGGCCCCGGCACCGGCCCCGCCCGCCCCGCGTTTTGTTACTGGAACGCCGCCTCCCCCACTCCCCGCTGCCCCCGCTCCGGCTGCGGCGCTCCCGCGGGAGGGGGGCTCTCCTGCTGGGACGGGGACCCTCTGGCACGGGGCACTTACACCGCGTCGGGGTGACAGGATGGAGGGGACAGCCCGGGTCCCGGCGAGCCACCTGCCCTGGTTCACTGACCTCAGACATGAAGAAGATAGAAAACCCTCTTCCCTTTAAGGCACCGGATTCGGGGGGTGAGGGTCTCTCCATCACGGTGGCCTCACGCACACGCGCACACGCACACACGCCCCGCACACACGCCCCGCACACTTCCGGCCCGACCTACGGCTGCTCGCGTGGCCCGTGCGTTAGGGACGCTCTGGGACAGCTGAAGACCCGGAGACGCGGCCAGAGAGCTGGGGACGCCCAGCCGGAGCCCCGGGAGTGGACGGCAGCCCAGAGGCGGGAGGCCCGGGTTCCCCGCTGCCGTGGTGACTGCGGGTTACCTTCCCTACCCGCCCTCCAGCTGGAGAAGGTGGGGACCCCAGGAGGCTGATACCAAGTCCCAAGTGTCACGCACATGGGCTCGTGACACAGCTCCCGTCCCTCATTTTTCCGTTCCGGAACCTCCCGAGGGCCCCCTCTGCCTGGAAGCAAGCTCCACCCACGGCCGGCGCCCCAGCCCCACAGAAAAGCGGCCCCGCGAAGCCACTCAGGGCCTCGGCGCTGCCGTCAGCCCCGCGGGGACCCGGCCCGCACCCGTCCCCACCGTCGCGCCCCCAGGCCCAGCCCCGCACCTCGGTGTGGTCACTGTACACGTAGTAGAGGACGTGGGTGAAGACGTCGGGCGAGACGCCGCGGAGGGTGATGGTCGGGAGGCCGCCCGACGCCTCCGGCCCCTCGTTCTCCCGGAAGTGGTCGGCCAGCAGGGCCCGGAAGTAGTCGCTTCGGCCGCAGAAGAAGGCCTGGGGGAGGCTGGGCTCAGGAGGGGCCGCCGCCGGGGCCTGCGGCCGGGGACTTAAGGCCGGGGGACGGGGGGTGGGGGAGAAGGGACGGCACCTTGTGGCAGAGAAAGCCGCAACCTTCCACTTGGAAGCAGACGTCGGGACAGCTGTTGAAGCCGTCGGGGAGAGGGAAGGGCAGCTCCCCGAGGTCCCCCTGGGGGAGGGGAGAGAAGACGCCATCGGAGCGGGTGGGACAAGGGAGAGCACGGACCCGGACAAGGGCCCAGCCTGCTTGATCCCGGGGGAGGGCATGGGGTGAGGGGCTGCCGTCCCGCCTGCAGGTCCAGGGCTCAGGAAGGGGGAGGTGACTGGCCCCGGGTCACGCCAGGCCCGACCCCGAGGGCGGGGCCCGTCTCCCACGGCCGCGCGCGCATGCGCTCTGGCCCCAGCCCCGGGCGGCCGCCCGCTTACTCGGAGCTCGGGCGGCAGGGCGCAGTCGGCCAGCAGGGCCATGTCCTCCCGGAGCCGGGGGTCCGCGGGCGGCGGCTCGATGGTCAGCACCTTCACGCACGTGCCCGGCTTGGACGCCACTGTCGGGGGGAGAGTGCGGCGGCTGCAGGGGGCCCGGCGGCCCCGCCCCGCCCCACCCCGCCCGGCAGCCCCCCACCCCCCCACCCGGCCCCTGGGCCTTGACGCACCAAACTCCGACACCTTCTCGCACTTGGCCTCCAGGTCGCCGAGCAGGTCCCAGAGCTGGCACTGCTTGGCCAGGCGCTCGCAGTCACTGACGTGTTCCACGCCGACGTCCAGGCGACCTGGGTGCGGCACGGGAGGCTCAGGGCCCGCGAGGGGCCCTCGGCTGTCCCCTCCGGCCGGGCCCCGGGACGGAGGGGAGGGGGCTCGGTTCAGGGGCAGGATCAGCTCTTCCTGGGCTCGCTCTCCCGGCCCACCCCGCGCGGTGGGGGACGAGCACCCCGAGGCAAGGGGTGGGCCTGCGGCGGGAGCTGGCTCTCCTCCCGGGACGGTCGCCCCCTCCCTGCCCGCCCCGCCGGGGCCCAGGCGCTCACCGGTGTACAGGTACTGCAGCAGGGCCCCAAAGGCCACGGGGTTGATCTGCAGGGAGACGCGGCCGGGAGGGAAGGTCGGAGGCGGCCGCCTAGCACCAGCCCCCCCCCCCCCCCCCCCCCCCCCCCCCCCCCCCCCCCCCCCCCCGCCCCCGCTGTCCCTCGGCGCCCCCTCCCCGGGAGGGACGCACCAGTGGGTGTCTGAGCACCACGACGCTCTTGCCCTTCCACTTGGTGTCCAGCATGTTGGCGAAGTAGGTGCTGCGCGCCCCCAGGACGCAGCGGTGCGCCCGGAACGGCTTCCCGTGCACCACGAAGACCACGTCGCTGTGGAGGCCCTGTTCCAGAAGCCTGCGGAGGGCCAGGCGAGCGGGGGTTCGGCTCGGGCCTCCCCGCAGCCCCAGGGCCTGGCCCCCCATCACCGCGCCCCGCTTCCCCGCGCCCCGTCTCACCGATGCAGGAAGTCGTCGTAGTCCTCCCGCCTCCTGCGGGAGGAGGTCACCTGCTTGTAGTCGCGCAGGGCCCGGCGGATGGCGTCGCTCAGCGCCCCGTAGAGGCAGCGCTCCCCATCAAAGGTGTTGGCCTCGCAGCGGGCCCCTGGGAGCGGCAGCCCGCGGGGGTCAGCAGGTCGGGGGTTTGCACACTGCAGCTGGGACGGGGGCTGGGGGAATCCTAATCCCCACCCCACCCCCTGCAACCTTCCCACACATGGGGCCGAGCCCCGGAATCTGCGGCCCCTTCCACGTCACCCCGAGCCCGCCCTGTCACCACATCCTCTCTGCCAGGGCCTAGGCACGCCGGCACGTCTGTGGGCCACAGCCCACGGACGGAGCGGGCTCGGGACGGCCCCTGTTCTAGGCGCCAGGGACACGGCCATGAACAAGCAAATCCCCGTCCTGCCTAAAGTGACACTCTGGTGGGACAACGGACAACGAACGATCGACAGATGATATGGGGTGCTATGAAGAAAAAGCAAGACAAAGTAACAGGCAGTTGCAGCTGCCCACAAGGTGGCCGCGGAAGGTCACTGTGTCGGGACGACAGGCAGTGACACGAACGATGGAGTCGGCCGCGCAAAGATCTGGGAAAGGGCGGTCTACAGAGGAAGAACAGCAAGTACAAAGGTCCTGAGGCAGGGGCACCAGAGAGGCCGGTGTGGCTGGAAGGGTGAGGACATAAGAGAGCCAAAGTGGGGGAGGCCAGGGGAAGAAGAGTAGGTCACGCGGACCGGCAAGGCGTTCCAGTGTCACGCGGTACGCCATCGGAGCCGACTGGAGAAAGTCTAGGCTTGTTGCGAGAGCGGCCCGGCTGCAATCCGGAGAACGGACTGCAGGTGGGGCCAAAGGGGCAGCGGGCAACCAAGGAGGCCGGCTCTGCGGCCAGGGAGGGAGGCTGTGGACGGGCTGGGGGGGCTGGGGGGTGGTGGCAGCGGAGATGGGGAAGTGGACAGACAAGAAAACAGGTTCTGAACGGCTGGCCGGGTGTGTGTAGGGGTAGAGGAGAGACAGGGCGTGAGGGCATCGGCCAGTGCAGACCCGTGGCTTTGTGCCCCCGCGTGTGCACACGCACACACACACGCTCACACGTGCAGCCCCCGCCCCTTCTCTCACCATTGGCCAGAAGATAGAGCACCAGCTCCTCGTGCCCACACAGGCAGGCGTAGTACCTGGGGTGGGGGGCGAGCACAGGAGGCAGTCACCAGGACTGAGGGCGCGCCCCGCCCACCGCCGACCTGCCCCGGCGCCCGCCCGCGCGGCACTCACAAGGGGGTGCTGTCCCACTTGTCCCGCACATTCACCTCCACGTCCCGCTGCTCCAGCAGGTACCTGGGCGGGGAGGGAGGCAGAGCCTGGGTCAGGACAGGTTCGCGGTCTGGGGGAGGAGACCCGCGGAACGGGGAAAGAGAGCGAACGTCCCTTTTGGCCGAGGGAGGTCTCCCCTCGGTCAGGGCAGATGACAGGCAGGGCAGGAGCAGGAAAGGCCTTCGAAGCAAAGGGACCCACGGTGGGCAGACAGCGTGGAGACAGGAGGGTCTAAGGCAGAAACGGAGACTGCGGAGCAGCAGGGCCTCTGGCCTGAAGGCGTCTGGGAGAGAGGAGGCGGTGATGGGACTTCTGCCACAGCCCCCTGGCTGCTTGGGGCCACAGCCTGGACAGAGGAGACTGGAGATGGGGGGCCAAGGAGAAGGCTGCTGCAGGCGTCCTGGCGGTGTGGAGGCGGGCAGAGAAGTGGGCAGATGGTAGAAGGCAGGAGACATGGTGGCAGAGGGGATGTGAGGGGCAGGGGGTCACCATGACTGAAGCCATCACTGAGGGCGGGTGGGCTGGGGGAGAGGTCTAAGTCGGACCAGGCGTGCTCCCTGCTGCGCTCAGCTTTGGGGGGTATCAGCTGACTCCCGGGTGACACCTGATGCCGAGGAGGGACCGGGGACCCTGCGGGACTCAGGAAGCCTGGGACTAACCCAAGGGAGCTAGTGGTGGGTCACAACTAGGGAACGCAGAAGGAGGGGCCCGCTAAGAGATGCGCCTCGGGTCCCAAACGGGCATCCCCTCACTCCCTTACGGCGACTTCAAGACCAGATTTGCTTTAACCGCGTTTAGGAGTTTCTGGATCCCCGGGGTCCAGAGGTTGAGTCTGGGTCCTAGGTGTTCCCAGAGTGCATCAGTGAGCTGAGCCCACGTCCGGAGTCCCCGGCCCGCCCCAGGGTCTGACCTCCCGGTCCTGAGCGCTCAGAGGCCCGACCCTCCTCTCCGCCCACTTCTCCGGAGCTCCGAGTAGCAGTCCTCTCCTCCAGGAAGCCCTCCAGCACCCCAGGGAGTAAATCGCCGCCAGCACTCCGTCCCCAGCCCCGGTTCGGAAGACTGCCGCGGCCCCGTGCTTTGCCTCTTGGGGGTCGATCAGCGGAGAGGCGGGCGCCAGGGCTGCCGCGGCACAGGGGCGCGCGTCCGTCCCGAGCCCGTCCCGTGCGCGCCCCCACCCCACCCCCCGCACACCCCCAGGGCTGCGGGGTCCTCACCGCACTCGGCCCACATCCCCCTTCCTGCAGCTGGCGAAGAGATCGCTGGTGTCCATGGTGCGGGCGGCTCGGACCCCGGCCGAACGACCTCAGGCGGCGGCGGCGGCGGCGGCGGCAGCGCGCCCCGGCCGGATGTAAACACACGCCGGCCCCGCCCCGCTCCGCAGCGGCGCCTGGCGCCCGGAGGACCGACCTGGGCCCCGCCGCCCCGCCCCCCGCGGCAGACCCCGCCCCCCGCGGCAGACCCCGCCCCCCGCGGCAGACCCCGCCCCCGCGGCCGCCCCGCCCCCGCCGCGGAGCAAGAACGAGGCCGGCAGGCAGACGGGCTGGGCCCGGCGTGGGCTCCGGGCGGCTTTAATGGGGGTCCCGGGGCGCGGCCGGGAAAGCGGGGCCGTTCCGGGACCGGCTCCTGGGGGCGCCGGGTGGGGGACGGGGAGGGCTGTGCCGAGACTGGTCCGCGAGTCTGTGGGAAGCGGGAGGACCCCGCACCGAGGGCCGGGCTGCGGGAGAGCGGCCGGGGCCGGGAGGGGAGGGGAGGCGCGGCTGTCCGCCCCGGATCCGCCCGGCTTGTCCCGGCGCAGTCCCAGCGGGGCGAGGGCACGGCCGCGGGGGTCACAGCGGGCCTGAGCCGCCGGAGGGCGGGCGCCCTCACAGGTGCGTGTCCTCCTCAAACACGTCCGAGTCCTCGGGGTCCCGCTTGCCCCCCATGAGCGCGCTCCAGCCCCCCGGGCCGTTGACCGCCCCGCCGCCGTTCAGGCTGGGCTGCTTCTCCTGCATCTCCGACTGGCTGTCGCTGGCCACGTCCAGCGTGGGGTTGTCGTGGCAGCCGTTCTCTACGAAGCGCAGCTCCTCGCCGTGGGACTGTGGCGACGGGAGAGGGCCGCTGGGCGAGTGCTGCGGCCCAGGCCCCAGCCCGCCTGTGACCTCGAACGGGCCACCTCCCTCGCGGTTCCTTCCCTGGTCTGTGAAACCTTACCCAGGGGACCGCCGGCGGGCCCTCCACGGACGCCCGTTCCCCAAACTCCTAATGATCCTTTGCACTAAACAACCGTGGCCTCCCGGTGTCCTCTGATCCCTCCCCACAGCCCCCCACCGCACCTCCAGCACCCTTCACAGGGCAGGGTCCCTGCAGAGAGGGACAAGTTGGGTGCCAGGCTCCGGGCAAGCAGCCTCGCTCCAAGTACCCCATCCCGGGACGATGGCTGCCCCCCCCCACCTGCTCCTAAGGACACCGGATCTCCCCTGACCCAACTCGCTGGGTACTGTCTCCACCACAGGCTCCGCCCCCAGCCCAAGCCCTCCTGCCTGGCCCCGCCCCCTGCTCACCACGTGTTTGAGCTTGGGCAGCCGCCGCTGCCAGCAGTTATAGAGCAGGCCCAGCACGATGATGGTGACGCAGATGGCCCCGATGACCACCAGCACCACGAAGAGCGTCCCGTAGTCGCTGCGCACCTGGCTGGCCCGTGCCTGGCAGCTGCTCGTGGTGGAGTAGTTCTGGATGCCAATCTGGGGGTGGGAGGGACCGCTTCCTCAGCCGAGGTCCTGGGTGCCAGGGCTCCCCACAGGGCCATGGGGCTGGGGCTCAGGCACAGCGGACGGGCTTTGAGAAGAGCTGGCATCATCCTGACCACGCTCCCTCGGAGGCCGGGACCTGTGCCCATCTAGTCCCATCCGTTCACCTGACGGCAGCCCCAAGCCTCTCGACCCCATGCCTCCGTCCCCAGCCTTCCCACGCATCCCTGCCGCGGCTCTGCCCGGACTGTCCCTGCTGGGGCAGGAAGTTTGGCTCCACTGCTGAGAGAGTGGAGGTGTAGACGGTGTAGACCGGGACGCTAGGGACAGCCTACATCCTGGGAGCTGCCAGCTCCCGGCTGCCTCCCTTTCCCCCCAGGGGTGGGCACCGAGGGCACCGAGCTGCCCAGCACCCCTGCCCCACCGCAAACCTTGGTCCTAGAGGCTGCTGTGCCCACACGGGGCCGGGCAGGCAACCTCTCCACAACTCAGCCTCTCGGGCAGAAGGCAGGGAAGGGGAGGGACGGCCCTCACCCGATGACAGGTGCCAGGGAGAGGGTGCTGTCTCCCTAAGGCCGGGTATTCACATCCTTCGGGGTGTCTGTGGATGTCCTGTTTAGTCCCAGGACGATTCTCCATTGGCCTCAAAGGTCAGTTTCTCTTGCTAGAAATCACCCAGCAATGAAACTGCTAACTCGGCCCGCTAACGGACTTCCAAAAAGACACAGCACGCCTTCTGGCCAAGGCGGTCTGCACGGTGTCCGGCAAAGCCAGAACGCCCAGGGGCCGGGAGAAGAGGCAGGAAGTTTCTGGGGTGGGGGGGAAACAGATCGAGGCCGGCCCAGGTTTCCACCAGTCCCCCTGCGTTCATGAACCCAGAGTTTCACGACCGGAAAGGCCCCCGGCAACCGTCCAGGTAGTGAGGACGGCCTCACGGCTACAGGCCTGGACTCTTGTCCGAAGTCCGGCTCTGGCGCTTAGCTGCCGTGCGCTCTCAGCGGGGGGAGGGGGGGGAGAGTCCCTTCTCTGGGCCACAGCTCTCACACAGGGCACCTGCGGTACTCGGCGGGCACCTTAGTCGATCCTGACAGGGCCCGAGGGGGCGGTGAGGGCAAGCGGGACGACACAGCGCAGTCCGGTACTTAGTAAGCGCTCCGCGGGGCTTATCAGAACCGCCCCAGCCCCCGCCACAACCGCCTCTCCGCCTGGACGGGGGAGATAGGGAGGCGGGGCCGCGGAGCCCCGGAGAAGGAAGGAGACTAATGCCAGCCCCTTGGGGTGCACGGGAGTACGAGCACTTTGGGCGGAGAGGAACAGTGTGGTCCTGAGGGCAGGACACGAGCAACTGAGGTCTTTCCCTTCAGAGAAAGCACAGGAGGCCCGGGAGGCGCCAGGAGCGAGGAGGAGGAGGAGGAGGAGGAGCGAGGAGGACCGAGGGGACCCGCCCCTCTCGCAGGCCCCGCCTCCGCTGGCCTGACGCAGGGGTGGCAGGTGGTGCAGGAGGAGAGGCGTCTCCAGGACCGGCCGTGCAGCTGGCCGGCCGCGCTGGGTCTCCCGAGCCCCGCGCCCACCCCCCCGGCAGGCCCCCTCCCATCTGACAGCCTCCGGGCCACCTTCGTGTCTTTCCCCTGTGGTTTCTAAAACTGCCTCACGCTCTCCCCCCCGCGCCGGGCCGCTGCCCAGTTCCCCGGCCAGACGTGGCGGAGCTCCTGCTGTCTTCCCGGAAGCGCCCACTTACCAGTCCAGATCCACCGCGGCGGTCCCCCTCCCTCCAGTCCTCTCCTGCCCCCCACCCGCTCCTGGCCCTTCCCGCCCCTGGTCTTGTCGCCAACTGTGTGGTTGTGCATACGCCTTCGTAGGCGCTCCGTCTCTCCCACGGGAACAGTGTCTGAGGACAGCCAAGAGGAGCAGGTGCCCAGAGCAAGCGTTGTGTCTTCTGCGCCCGCGCCACCACGCGGGCTGTCTCCTGCCCTCGGCGAAGGCAGCCCTGCTGCCGGGGCCTGAAGGAACAGGAGGGGAGCAGCTCCCTGCCCTCTTACCTCCACCAGATTCCTGCGGATGTCGCCCAGCATGGAAAGGACATCTTGCGTGGGCACCACCCCTGGAGGGAGAGCCCATCGTCAGCATGGCCGAGGCCACCGAGGCGCCCCCAGCTCCCTGGGACAGCCTCCGGCCCGAGCTTCCAGAACCCTGCTTCCCAGCTCGTGGTGCCCGCTGGCTTCCCGCTGGCCTGAGCGAGTGACCGCCGTGTGACGGGTGTGACAGCAGGTAATTCTGAACGTGCCCCCTCCATGGCCCAGCACCACTAGGTGCACGCCCCCCCCCTTGCTGAAACCACACCCCTTCCCTTCCCGGTCCCACTTCTCCGGAAATTCCAGCTCATCAGCACCCCCTGACCCCTGCGAGGGGGTCCAACCGCTGCCTCATCCCGCCATCCCTGAGGTCCCCGTTCCAAGGCCCCGTCCGCGTGCTCTCCCGCGGCCCTCGGGGAAGGTGCCGGTTTAGTGCTGCCCCCCCCCCCGCCCCGCCCTCCCTTCCGCCGCCGTCCCCGCTCACCCTGCTCGCCCACCAAGGTCATTAGCAGGTGCTGCTCCTTCTCACTGGGCTTGCTCAGGGAGATGCGCCAGGCCCCGCGGCGGCCGCTGCCGTGGCGGGGCAGCACCTCCTCCACCAGGGCCAGGAGCTGCAGCCCCCGGTGCTGCCGGAACACCTCCTGCGAGGGCGGAGAGAGAGCCCCCCGCCCGGTGAGGGAGGGGCGTGCCTCCGGGCCCAGCCCCCCACCCTCCGGCCTCTGACCTCCCCGCGCCAAAGGCCGGGAGAGGCCATCCGGCTATTCCAGAGGGGGCTGCTCTCGCAGCTCCGGAGGCCACCCGAGAGGCGGGGAGCCTGGCCTTCGGGCGAACCCGTGGGGACACCGAGACGCACATCCGCCGGCTCCTGCAGGCGTCTAGGAGCTCTCCTTCCGGCCTGGGCCACCCCTGCCCAGGGACGCCACGGCCAAGCCTGGGAACAGACCCACTCGCCCGAGACAAGGAGCTGGGAGCGGGCGCGCGGGGCGTGACGGCGACGCGGTCTGCTGGTCGGGGCCGGGCGTTCAGGAGTCTGGTGCGAGGGGTGAATACACGGGGGGGTCAGGGGGGCGACCGACCAAAGATGCGCGCGGCCGTAGGGCCACCAGACCCGGGCGGGAGGCGGGAGCAGAACCGTGCTCCTCTCTCTTCGGGCACTGCAGAGAGACGGCCCAGAGCCGGGGAGGCGGGGAAGATGTCTGGGTGCCCCTACGGGTGGCAGCGGTGACCAGAGGAACGAGAACAGACGTGGCTAAAACGGTAGCCGCCGGACGCGGGGCTGGGGGCAGGGGAGGGGTCTAAGGAGACTTCGTTCTCATCTGCGCTCCCTGGTACCGTTCCGAGTTTCCCGGCCTTGTGCATACACGCTTTAATTAAGAAACAAAAACGAGAGGCAGGCACCGGCCAGGAACTCCCTGAGCGGCAGAAACCTGCCCGGGGCCACCGACCCCGCCCCACCAGGGAAAAGACCCCCCCCCACCGGCCCTGCGGCCGCGCCCCCCACCCAGGCTCCTCCTGTAACCCCTGCGCCTGGCCTCCACCGCCCGGCAACGCTCCGGCCCCAGCCGCGAGTGCCCTGCCTGAGAGCTTCGGGCCAGGGCTGCCTGCAGGGCACAGGCGTCTCATCGGCCCACCCCCGGGGGGCCCTGACACCCCTGTCTCCTTTCCAAGCCAGCGAGCCTCCCTGGCCGTCATCCCAACCTAGAGGCCACCGAGGGGACCGAAGTTCCTTGTTGCGATGGCAAAGGCCAGGGGGACGCTCGAGCCTGGCACTCACCAGCCTAACACAACTCGAAGCTTGGAATTTGGAAGGAAACTGGCCCCTGGAGCCCGCCGTGAGCAGCTAGGAAAGCCCCAGTCCCCAGACAGGTCTCCCCGTCTGCGCGTGTGCGTGTGCGCGGGGGTGGGGGCGGGCACGCGCCTCACCCGGCCGCCTCCCTGCTTACAAAAGCAACACACCCCTACCACGGGCAATGCCTCCCCCCTGCCACGGGCCTGCAACCGTCGACACCTGCATGTCCCGCTTTCTGGGTCAAGAGGTCTGCGCCTGGCTTCGGCTCACAGGCCCACGACGTCCCCCCAGGGAGCACCGGATCGCTGTGTGTTTCACGCCGTTTACTTGGGACATGGGCCCCGGCTGTCAGTGGCCTCGAGAGAAAGCCCTGAATTTGGAATCAAATCAATCTGGGCTCAAGTCCTGGTTCTGCCGTCCGCCAGCTCTGTGACCTTTAGGAAAACACTACGCCTCTCTGAGCCTCCGCTTCCCCGTCTGAAAGTGTGGGCGTCGGTCCTAACACCGTGGATTTAATGTTAGGATTGAAAGAAAGGTACTTATTCCGTCGCAGGCGCCAGGACACCTGGGCAGCCCGGCGTGAAGAAAAGAATGCCTTGCCTCATGCTTCCCACCACAATCAGTTCCAGAAGGATTTCAGATCTAAAGCTTTTGGAGGCCGGCACAGAGAGCTATCCCCGTGACCTCTGGGGAGGCGGAGATTTCTAAAATGGACCCGAAAACACTAACCGCGAAGGAGGAAATTGGCGAGTGGGACCATTTTATGATCAAATTTTTAAAAATTAAGAACTTCCGTTTATCAGAAGGTACTGTTAAGAGAGGAAAAAGGCGGGGCGCCAGCGGGGCTCAGTCAGCGAAGCGTCCGACCTCGGCTCAGGT
The DNA here is from genome assembly GCA_004024585.1 of Paradoxurus hermaphroditus. Lineage (NCBI taxonomy): Eukaryota > Metazoa > Chordata > Mammalia > Carnivora > Viverridae > Paradoxurus > Paradoxurus hermaphroditus. The sequence goes on from PITB01005751.1 coordinate 72,736, forward strand.
CATGATCTCACGGTCTGTGAGTTCGAGCCCCGCGTCGGGCTCTGTGCTGACGGCTCAGAGCCTGGAGCCTGCTTCGGATTCTGCGTCTGCCTCTGTCTCTCTGTCCCTCCCCCGTTCACACTCTGTCTCTGTCTCTCAAAAAATAAAAAATTAAAAAAAAAAAAAGGAAAAAAGTAACCCACAGAACAGTAACAGATATGAGATGTATATCTCGTATACATACACACACACACACACACACACATACATATAGACACATACTGCACAGAGAGCTCACGTCCAGGATAAATAAAAAATTCATAGAAATCAATTTTAAAAAGTCAAGATAACCCAGCAGATCCGCGATCAGCCGAGACACATCCGAAAAGGCGCCCAAGGTCACGAATCATCAGGGAAATGCAAATGACCGCCGCGAGGTGGAACCAGGACGCTCCGCCCCTGCAGAGGTGCTTACGGTGAAGACGGCGCCCAGGCTGGCGGCCACAGGGAGGAGCCGCACCTGACTCGCGCGGCCGGAGGCGGTAGACCTGGCTGCGAGCACTGCGGGGCGCTGCTGGCCAGCCTCTCCAGGGGGGGTGTCCAGACTGTGGCCCTGCAGGGCCACCCGCGAGAGCCATGTCCACGCTGCCCATCCCGTGTCCAAGGACAGCCGCGGCAGCACATGCCCGACAGCCCGGAGCTGGAAGTTACTCAAAGGCCCGGCAACGCTAGACCGGACTCACAAAGGGAACACTAGACGGAGTCACGGAACTCCGTAGAACTAGCTTCCCTACAGGCAGCCGTCTAGATGAATCTCAAAACCAAGACGGCGAAGGCAAAAGGCCAGACACCAAATATTACCTGCTGAATAACTCTCTTTAGACGAAGCTCAACAGCACGCGAAACCAGTTTATGCTTACGAGTCAGGAAAACAGTCCCCGCCCGCCCCCCCACCCCCCCGAGGGAACAGCGTCTGGAAGGGAGACGGAGAAGGGCTCTGGCCGCGCTGGTCCTCCTCCGTGTCTTGATGTGGGTAGTGACTACGGGGGCGTGGTGCCTTTGCGACAGTCCCTCAAGCTGCTCGCTTACGGTCTGTGCACTTTTCTGGATGGACACTGTACGGCATTAGAGCTTTCCTTAGGGGCAACACGCACGTGGGGTCAGCGGTCTCCCCCGCCGACTCCCGGGCGCATGGTCCTTCCCGCACGTCGCACCGCTTCTCCCACCGTGGGGGCTTCCGACCCCCTGCCGCCATCCGAGCACCCGTTTCCAGCGCCCTAAGGTTACACGCGACTCCTCTAAGTGGCTGGTATACTGCTTATGGCAAACGGGACGGGACACACGGCCTGGCCATCGGACCGTTCTGACGTGTGGCGATACGGCAGTCAGAACAGATGAAAGTCCCACTCTCCCACCTTGGTACAAACACAGAGAAACACTGGAAGAAACGAAGGCAGAAACAGAGGGAACTCAAAGCCAGAAGAGTGAGCAGGTGTGAAAACAGTGATTCCTGGGGGTCCGGGGCCCAGAAACGGGGCTTTCAATGGACACCTGGCTTTCAATGCCCACGTGCCCTTGGCGCGTCGAGCTGAAGGATGAGAGCAGAGTACCAGGATGGGGCCGGAAGCCCCAAAGAGCAGCCAGTGAAATGCGGACTCAGAAACATTCCCGAGTTGGAGGAGCTGGAAAGGGCTCTGTCATCTGCCCGTGGCCGTGAGTAACGGGAAAAGGTTATCCTAGATCGCTTAAAGCCTCGGGCTTGAGGCACCTGGGTGGCCAGTCGGTTAAGCCTCCATCCAACTCTTGATTTCGGCTCAGGTCATGATCTTGCCAGTTGTGAGATGAAGCCCCATGTCGGGCTCTGCAAGGACAGCACGGAGCCTGCTTGAGATTCTCTCTCTCTCTCTCTCTCTGCCCCTCTCCCGCTCGCTCACGCACTCCCTGTCTCTCTCAAAAATGATTTTAAAAACATTAAAAAAAAAATCAGGCTTGTACTTCACCAGGGCGTGGAGTCCAAATGTGGAGTCCTTTGTGTTATAAAAATCCGAGCCAAGAAATTCAGATGGAAGTTGACCTAGAACTCCAAGAAACTCAGAGTTTCCCTGAAACCACTTTGTCGGAACTCCTTCACAACCTAGGGGTGAAGAGGAGATCGCAACAGTAGAAGATGATCAGAAAGGGACAAGGTACAAGCTACAAGCAGAACTGACATCCCAGGGTGTCGTGTTACTAAAACAAAAGGAAAGGAATCAGAAAATTAATATACTTAAAATAATTCGGAAAATGAAGGAACAGAAGCCATAATGAAAGAAGGGAACAAAATGAAGAACCAAGGGAGGGATTTGGAACCCAGCAGAAATCCTTAACATACAAAACAGTTAACTATATTAAAGATTCAGTGGATGGATCAAACAGGAGACTAGACACTGCTGAAAGTGAGTTATTGATTTGGAACACAGAGCCAGGAAATCACTCAGAATGCACCAGGGAGGGGCACCAGTGGGCTAAGTCGGTTGGGTGTCTAACTCTTGATTTCAGCTCAGGTCATCATCCTAGGGTCATGGGATCAAACCCCGCACTGGGCTTTGTAGTCTGCGTGGAGTCTGCTTGGGATTCTCTCCCTCCCTCCCTCTCTCTCTCTTTCCCTCTGTCCCTTTCCTCACCTATGCTCTCACAATAAAATAAATAAAATGATAAAATGGGAAAAAAAGAATGCATCAGAGAGATTTTAAAGAGAGACAACAGTGAAGTGTTAAGAGACATTGCAGATAGAAAAATAAAGCCCAATAAACTTGTAACGAGAATGAGAGAGAAATGGGAAAGCGGTCATATATAACAGAGCGCACACGCAGTCCCACTCCTGGGAATTTACTCTGAAGATACATCCCAACAACACAAAAACACACAGGATTATTCAGTGCGGCCTTGTAAGTAAGTGCAGAATACCAGAAACCACCCAGATGCCCACACAAGGGAAATTCAATGACTAATCTATAACATACATACATAATGGAGTATTATTCAGTTGTAAAAATAAAATGATTGAGGATAATCAATAACATAAAGTGATTTCCAGAATATACTGTTGAGCAAGCAGAGTAAAATGCAAAAAAGTTATGTTATAGATTGAGTTGTGTCCCCCCCCACCACCAAATTCCTAGGTTGAAGCCCTAAGGCCCAGTACCTCAGAATGTGACTGTGTTTGGAGACAGCGTGTTTCAAGAGGTATTTAGTTAAAATCAGGTCGTTGGAGTGGCCCTATCCAATCTGATGGTGTCTTTACCATCAGAGATTGAGGACACAGACATACACGGAGGGACGACCATGGGAAGACACAGGGGGAGGACGGCCATCTCCAAGCCAAGGAGAGAGGCTGATTCAGGAGGAACCAATCTTTCCGGCACCTTAAGCTTGGACTTTCAGCCTCCAGAGCAGTGAAGGAACAAATCTGTGTTTAAGCCACCCAGTACTTTGTTATGACAGCCCTAGCAAGCTAATAAAAATACAAATAGTATGCTACTTTCCCTGCAAGAAAGAATGGAAGAAATACTACAGCTATCTGTTTATTTCCATAAAAAGAAACCCAGGAAGGAGAACCAGAAACTAATGAGACTAGTTACCTAGAAGGAGGGGGTGGGAATGAGAAACAGAAGAGAAGGGGGGGGTTTCCCTAAGCATACGTTTTTGTGTCATTTAGATGTTCAGAAACACACTGATGCTTTCCATACTCAAAAATACAATTAAGTCGACAAGGATGGGGGAAGCTAAAATTGAGTACAACCAGAAACACATAAACCTAATTATATTTCAAGGGCATAACTACGCCAAAAGGGGGGAAAAAACTAACTCAATTAACTTCGGAATCCTCCGAAGACAAAAGAAATTTGCAAGCAGATACTGAAGTGGACGTATCAGCAGCTTTGCTTGTGTAGCAGCGTGGGTTAGAAATCCCGCTCCGGGTGTTCTAGAACTGAAGAGGTGAGTATATACGGTGATGATGGAGGGAGTGAGGTTTCCGTCGGCAAAGGAAGACACTACTGTGGGCCGGAAGAGGGCGGGGAAGAGCCAGCGGTCCTGGATTATTGGAACAGTAAGTATCCAAGTTCTCATTGTAAATACGTGTGAATACACACGCAAGCACGTATGTAGGTGTGCACACGTATTATGTACATATATCGGTGTCTACAGAGAAAAAATACAGACCATTCTCTCTCAGGGCCTCTACAAAGGCCAAGAAGCAATGACACCCCAGTAGCCACGAGCACCCCGGGAGCCCAGATCTGGTTTCTAAACCCCTTTCCTCTTCAAAGGGAACCAAGGCTCCCTGAAGGAAAAGCCAGTCCCAGGGTAGGGCAGAGACAGTACAAGACAGGATGTCCATGCTGTGCACTCGGCAACTCAGGGGCCTCAGACGAAGGGTCAGCTCCTCTCCAGCTGTTTCTGTCTCTAGGGCTTCGCGATCCGGTCCTTTGTGTCGGGACCCCCACCGAAGGAGGGCTGGTACCATCACCCCCGCACCCCTCGTCCTGGGGCCTCGGGCCTTCTCTCTGTTGTGCAGGGCACTCCCCCGGGATGTTCTTCCGCCTTCCAGAACTCAAAGACCACACCTCTCCATTTGCTCCTTCATCCTTCTGCTTCCTCTCCTGGCTTTTCCCCACGGGCTCCCTTCTGGTCGCCTCTGCGTGGACCGTCTAAGATATCGTAGGTCCAGTAAGAGAGGCCGTCGGTCTGTGCCGGTTATTTCTAAATCTCGCGGATCGAATTCCTGAACCGGAAGCTTTTTCCCTTGCAAGACCTTCTCGGAGAGGCCGTCAGCACTTTCCTCCCTGCCTTTTCTCGGGATGTGTTCCCTGCAAAGCTCCGTCGTCTTTACATACGTTACTCCTTTCGCGTTTCAACAACGTCAAGGTCACTGACCACTTGGCATTTAGTTCCAGGTTAAAGACGACAACACGAAAACTAAATGCCACGCCTGGTCCCGGGTGAGATCCCGGACCCCCGGCGAAGTCTAGAAAAGGTCTAGTAATTATACTTTTGCATCAGCCAGTGGTAACATCCCGATTTTGATAGCTGTGCCGTGGTGAGCTAGAGGCCTCGTCTTGTTCTGAAGACACACGTGCTCACGCGTTGAGAGGCAGGAGCAAAAGGAAACAACGCCTCCGACTTAGTCTCGAATGGTGTGAAAAAATGCTAAGAGTTGGTGAATCTGGCGGAAAGATACACAGCATTTCTCTGCATGAGTCTTCTGGGATTATCTTGAAATAAAGAGCTACAAAAAAAGAACATGAGAAAATGACAGACGCTCTGTACACTGATGAAGGCTGATCTAGGTAGATCCTTCCAGAAAGAGCTGCTAACGGGTATGTTTCAGGAAGAAGGTAGTTAAATCCAGAAGGAAGGAATGGGGCCGTGAAGACGCGTGAGCAAAGAAAGGAGTAAATATATTGATAAAGCGAACAAGACTGACCGTTAATAGTGGTGACTGATGCTCGATGTCACTAATCGTCAGACAAATGAAAATCAAACCCGTAACGAGATTCTACCTCACACCCATTAGGACGGCCACGATTCGGGGGCGCCTGGGGGGGCTCAGTGGGCGAAGCGTCCAACTCTGATTCAGGTCATGATATGGCGGTTCATGAGTTCGAGCGCCACATCGAGCTCTGTGCTGACAGCTCAGAGCCTGGAGCCTGCTTCGGATTCTGTGTCTCCTTTTCTCTCTCTGCCCCTCCCCTGCTTGTGCTCTGTCTTTCTCTCTCTTAAAAATAAATAGACATTATATATATAAGGATGGCCCCTATTAAAAAAGGGGGTCAGTCAGTTGCGTATCTCACTCCTGGTTTCGGCTCAAGTCATGTGATCTCACAGTTGGTGAGTCCAAACCCTGTGTCGGGCTCTGTGCTGACAACGCAGAGCCTGCTTGGGATTCTCTCTCTCTCTTTCTCTCTCTCTGCCCCTCTTCCACTCTTGTTCTTTCTCTCTCTCTCTCTCCCCCTCTCTCAAAATAAATACACTTAAAAAAAAACAGAAAACAAGCGTTGGTGAGGATGTGGAGAAACTGGAAGCTTTGTCCACCGCTGGTGAGAACGTGAATGGCTCCATCACCATGGAAGACAGCACCCAGGTTTCTTAAAAAATCAAAAACAGAGTCATCGTGTGATCCGGCAATTCCATTTCTGGGTATCTCTACCCGAAATCATTGAAAACAGGGTCTCGGGGAGATATTTGTACACTCACGTTCACAGCAGCGTTATTCACGGTAGCCGAGGAGGGGGAGCTACCCAAACACCCACTGACGGGTGACCGGATCCGCCAAATGGTCTGTGCGCGCCATGGAATGTCATTCAGGCTCAGAAAGGAAGGAAATTCTGACCCTCGCTACAACACGGATGGACCTGGAGAACATTCCGCTAAGAGAAATACGCCAGTCGCGGAAGAACAAATACTGTATGATCCCACTTACATGACACACTCCGAGTAGTCAAATTCTTAGACACGGAGAGTAGGACGCTGGTTGCCGGGGGTCTGGGAGAGTGGTTAATGGGGAGGGAGTTCAGTTTGCAAGATGAAAGGTTCTGGAGCTTTCTTTCACAGTGGCGGTAAATACTTGACACCACTGTCCCCGAAAAATGGTTCAGATGATAAATTTCTGTTAGAATTTTTTTTATTAAAAAATTTTTTTAACGTTTATTCATTTTTGAGAGACAGAGAGTGAGCGGAGGAGGGGCAGAGAGAGAGGGAGACGCAGAATCGGAAGCGGGCTCCAGGCTCTGAGCTGTCGGCACAGAGCCCGACGCGGGGCTCGAACTCATGAACCGTGAGATCATGACCTGAGCCAAAGTCGGACACTTAACCGACTGAGCCGCCGAGGCACCCCAGATATTTTTTTTACCACAATAAACGTATCCATCACTGGGGCGCCTGGGTGGCTCAGTCAGTTAAGTCTCCAACTGTTGATGTTGGCTCAGGTCACGATCTCACAGTTTGTGAGTTTGAGCCCTGCATAGGGCTCCAGGCTGGTAGGTTGGAGCCTGCTTGGGAATTTCTCTCTGCCTCTCTCCCTCTCAAAATAAATGAATGAAGTTAAAAAAATAAAATAAAATCTTGGGAAAAAAATCCATCATAAAAAATACTAATGGCTAATTAGGTGGAGATCAAATATTAAATGAGAAAAAACTAACAAGACAAAAACAAACAAACAAAAACCAAAATAAAGGCATTTTTTATAGGGGCGCCTGGGTGGCTCAGTCAGTTAAGCACCTGACTCTTGGTTTCGGCTCAGGTCACGACCTTGCAGTTTCGCGAGTTGGAGCCCCACATCAGGCTCTGTGCAGACAGAGCAGAACCTGCTTGGGATTCTCTCTCTCTCCCTCTCTCTCTGCCACTTTCCCCACTTGCGCTGTCTCGGTCTCTCTCAAAATAAATAAGTAAAACTTAAAAAACAAAGAAAGAAAGCATTTTTATATAGGCATGTGTTGTCTGGAAAGAGGAGAGATGTTATCTTCAGACTCTATTGTTAAATACGCACACACAAAATTTAAGAGCCTCAGGTCCCCACGCTGTGGTCTCTAAGTACCATATTCCAATAAAAGGAACGAGGGTTTAGAGAAATGTTGATTTCGTGTCTAGGGGAGGGAAAGTACCAGATGAGCCTGGAGCACCTTATCTCACCAGAAAGCAAGGAAACTATCAAATGGGTTGGTCATGTGCCGACGGCTCAGAGCCTGGAGCCTGCTTCCCATTCTGTGGCTCCCTGTCTCTCTGCCCCTCCCCTGCTCACAGTCTGTGTGTCTCTCTCTCAAAATAAAATAAAGACATAAAAAAATTAAAAATACCTTGTCGATGCCTTGTCATGGCAAAAAGAAAACCACCTCATTGGCGGGTCCCTCTTGAATTAAACACACGCATATACGTGATCTTCTCCCCCAAGTCCACTAAATGAGAGCAAAGGTCAAAACCCACAAAGACTAGAACGAAGCAGAACTGAAGAGGAGGCAAGAGCAACCAAGCCTGTGTCCCGGAGGCCTCCGGAGGAACCCGAAGTCTCCCGGTCCGGCAAGCCCCAAGAGCCGACTCCCAAGCCACGAGGGGACAGGCAGTCCCACTTCTGTCAAGCTCCCAACTAAAGCGTTCTGGGACAGGCAGCGCCGGCTGGGAAGCGGGGCTGGAAATGGTTCTGAAACTAGGGAGACTGTTTGCAAGTCTGTGTGAGAAGCGGCCGGATCCCCAGGTCCTCTCCCCGACGCCGCACGGCTGACGAACGTCCCCGCTCCCCGGCAGAAGATGGAAACTGATTCTTCAAAGAGGGTGAAACGAGGCTCTCTGGCCCAGAGGACACGGGGCGCAAGTGAGGGAGGGGGGCTCACGCCGCGAAGCAGGGGGGACTGAAGTCATCTGTGCACACGGCTTCTGACACGGAGCCCCCGGCCCTCTCCCCACCCCGGCGCTCAGAACACTGGCGACCGGCCCCTTCTGCTCCCGGTAGGATAGACGGTCCTTCGTCAAAGAATCTAATGGTCCGAGAGGAAGGACCTAAAACTGTTGACGTTAGAAACCGTCCAGTAAAACGGCCCGGCCGGTCCACCCTCCCGAGAAACCACAGTTCACGAAGCCCAATACTAAGCTCCGAGCTGCCAAGCAGCCTTCTGACGGCCCTCCTCCAACAGCTCCGAACAAAGCCACCAGCCACCCGAGGGGCAGACGCACGTGAGGAAACCCAGGCCAACGGTGACCAGTCAGGAAGGCGACCTTTACAGACGGTTCCCGTGTCCCCCGGGAGCTATGGCATTGCACGTGTGAACAAAACAATCCCTCCAAGTTAAAAACCCAAGTGGGGCAAGAAGAAAAGAGCCCCTAGAAACCTCTAGAAGCCTCTAGAAGGCGCTCCTCTCGTGGACATGGCTGGGTGCTGGTCCACGCCTGGGTCGGGCTGGCCCTTGGGACCCACGGGCTGACCCCTCCCCCTCCCTCCTCCCACCCCCCCGCCCCCGCCCCCCCTTCCCTGCGGCCCGCCTGGCTCGGCACTCACACAGTCTATGTTCTCCGCCATGTTCAGCACGACGTAGTTTTTCCCGGCCAGGTTGCTCCAGTCCTTGCAGGTCACCTGGGCGAGGGACAGAAAGGAGGGCGCCGGTTACGCAGGCACGAGGAAAGGCGTCCCGGAGACGCTGGAAGGGGAGGGCCGGCGGCGGCGGCGAGGAGGGAGCTGGCGGCCTCGGCCCACGGCTCACCAACCCGGCCACGGCCGGGGACCCCCGGGGGGATGTCGTCGGAGAGAGGGGGGCGGCCCGACGGCCCGGGGCTGGCCGGAGCCACGACGCTCAGTGGCAGCCCCGCAGGGCCTTCATGCCAACGGAACATGGGCCTGGGGCCAGAGGCACGGACCGACGACCTGCCGGGTGCGGCGGGGTGGAGGGAGCCTGGGTGCTGGGCCGGGCGAGGAGGGCAGAGGGGGGCGCGGGGAGCGGGGGTGGGGGGCGCGGGTCAGGCGGCGGCAAGGCCGGCGGTGGCGCTGACCGAGGCCGGGCCACGGGAGCCGAGCTCGTCCAAGGCTGTGTCCCTTTGGGTGTACGTGTGGGCGCGCCTCCCAAAAGTCCTCCGGGCTTCCACCGGCCACGGAGGGGCCTCCCGCCTCGGCCCTGCTGGCGGCCTGGGGGTGACCGGGCTCCAGATGGCCCGCGAGGGCCCTTACTTTACCTGAGTAGAGTCCCAGGGTGTCCTGGACTGGGCTTCAGTGGCCATTCCTTCCGGGGGCTGCTGGCTACCATCTTCTGGCCCCCAGGTGGCAGAGGAAGGTGTCAGTTCCACGTCCCGGGGGGCCGGCGGGAAAGAGGCCGAGGCTCCAGGGGACAGGGGGTCTTCTTCGGGGGTCTCAGCCCCGCTGGGAGCTTCCGTCTGAGGGACCGAGGCCGCGGAGGGCCCCTCCTCTTGCCTGCCAGCCAGCCCCGCCGCTCCCACGGTGGCCTCCTGGCTCGCCTCCCGAGGGGCCTCGAACTCTACCCCACGCCCCTCGGCCAACAGCGCCGTGGCCCCCGTCTCCTGGCTGACGAAGTCCTGCCCCCCCAGGGTCACTGCACTCGGGGTGACTGCAGGCGGTGACAGGCTGGGCTCCATGCTGCTCCCCACCTCCACGCCCGAGGAGGCCTGTTCCCCAGACTCTTCGTGCCTGGGTCTGGCCACCCCCGGCGCCTGGCTGCTGCCGCTGGGCGCAAAGCCGTGGGCCCGAGTTTGGGCTTCTTCGTGGGACCCGGTCACGGGGAGCAGCTCCTCCTCGTCTTCCTCTTCCTCTTCCTTCTCTACCTCCTCCTTCTCCCTTTCCTCCTCCTCCTCCTCCTCCTCCTCCTCCTCGTCCTCCTCGTCCTCCTCTCCAGGAGCTGTGTGCCAGGGTGGCTCCACCAGGCTCATCTTGGGCAGGGGGGAGGGCAGGCTGAGCACCTCTCGACCCTGGCTGGTGTCTTCTATGGGACCCGCCTTCTCCGTCAGGTCTGGGAAGACGTAGTCTAGGACAGAGACAGAAACTTCGGTCGCAAGTTTCATCACCCGTGACACCGCTGAGCGGATGATACAAAGGAACCGCGGGACCCACAGGGGGGCGGCGGGGAGTCGGGCAACTGGTCAGACCGGAAAGGAGTGGGAAATAAGGCAGGATGGCGGGGGGTCGGGGGGGACAGACTGCGGAGGAGACGGGGGCCAAGCGAGTCTCCGTTTCCTTCACGATGACGAAAGCCTGCGACGAAAATTCTATGAATATGGAACGCGCACAGCAGAAAGCAAGCTTGGAAGATCGCGCCCCTCGGAGACAGCTCTCGTTAACCGTCCACGTCCAGGACGAGAAGTTAACAGCTTCCCGATCGTTCTTATAACGGGTTTGTTTCCTTATCTGCGGATTTCACCAAGAAGGTTCAGACGACCCATTAGAAAAGGGTCCCTCCCCCACTCCCTCAAAATGAATAAATAAACTTAAAAAAATTGCTTTGAAAAGGGGCACCTAGGTGGCTCAGTCAGTTAAGCACCTGCCTTTTGGTTTTGGCTCAGGCCATGATCTCATGGTTCATGAGTTCGAGCCCCACGTGGAGCTCTGAGCTGGCACCACAGAACCTGCTTGGGATTTTCTCTCTCCCTCCCTCTGCCCCTCCCTCCCTCTCTCTCTCTCTCTCTCAAATTAAATTACATCTTTGTTAAAGAAAAAAAGCTTCCCTTATCTCTTTTCTAATGGGTTGTTACGAGGGTCCTGTTGGTAAAAGCCAGGAATGACGTCTGAGAACCCTCTGATCACAGGAAAAGATGAAACCCAGAGATCACGGCCCTTGTTCCTAAACTGTGCTTTTTCTGAGACGTAGGCCTCGGCTGGGAAATAAAAAAGATGCCAGGAGAGCTCGAGAGAGTCCAGTGGGCTGAGCCCGGAGCCTCCCGGAACGGTCAGGGTCGCTGTTGGCAGTGACTGTGGGACTTCTTTCCCTCCCTGCTATTCCTGGGACTCGCATCTAGAAGGACAGAATTTAGAAGGCCTCCTGAGTGGCAGGGCTTGTTCTGGCTTTTCGGTGAAGCCTAGGCCTCTTCAGGGTAATGACATAGAAAAATCACGGGCCAGTTCTGTTAAAAATTCCTTCAGTACGCCGGAAGCTAGTTTCAGGTAGCGGTTTTTATTGGCGGCCATCTTGTTATAAAATAATAAATATCTAAGACCGTTTTAAATTACTCTTTAGACATGAGAGAGGTGGTAACAGTTTAAGGTAGTGACCTGGGACTCCTCTTCCAAAGTTTCTATCAAATCGTAGAAGGGCTTTTCGACTGTCAAATTAAATGTTGAAAAGTTTAGACAAATGTCAGGGACTGTGGAAAGCAGATGAGACCACGGGAACAGGTAACCCCTCAGCCAAGACGAACACGGAGAAAGATAGCGGAGGAGGGAGGGTCTCTTCCCGACTGAATTAAGGAGAGAGAACAACTATGGGAGCATCAAGGACACACAACAAAGAAAATTCAGGGAATCGAAGGTAATGTTTAAATTCCAGTTAGCATCTCAGAGAGACCCAAAGACACTGCATCCCAAAAATGAAAACAGGCTAATAATAAAATCAAGTAATCTCTGAAAAAGAAAAACTTCGTGGAAACTGAAATTAAATTCTTGAACTGTAAAAATTCAATAGAACGGTTGGAAGGGAAAGTCAAGGAAAAGTCTCCAGACCAAAAGTAAAAGGGCAAGAGAGAAAAATTACAAGATACAGATGACCAGTGCAGGAGGGATAGTACCGAACTAATACAATTTCCAAACAGATAAGAACCTTCAAATGGAAAGAATAAAGAGCCAAAGAAGAACATTTCCCAGGCCTGGCAGCAGGAATCTTCACATTGAAACCATATATAATTGAGGTGAATGACGAAAGACTCACACCTAGCCTCATTCTCATGACATTTCAGAATTCTAAGGAGCAAGACAAGATTCTAAAAGCTCTCAGAGGAAGAACGCATAAAGTAACAATAAAGAGATTATCAAATTACCATCAAGCTTCTAATTCATAACACCAGACTACAGGAAGGAAATTGAAAATGCATTCAAAATTCTGAGGGAAGTCTACCTTGAAGCTGGAATTTTATACCCAACTCAACTATCACTGAAGCGTGATTACAACCTATGGACATTTTCTTACATGCAAAGACTTAAAGGTTTGAGAACCCAGGCATTCTGAGAGAAGTATTTAAGGAAGTTCTCCATGAAATCTAAGGAAGACTGGGAATCGAGACGCATGAGAGGAAGCCATGGAAATAAATCTCTGGAGGGAAGCTGTGCAGCAGGCCTACAGAACAAGCACTCCACAGGAACACGGGTCCACGGGGCTCGGGGAATTATCACACAAGGAAAATCGACTCCCGGTAAGAAAAATTATGATTTTTAGCTAAATGACCTTAGTGATCGTTGAAAGCCCACTATAATATTTAAATGAATAATTAGAAGGGTACCCGGGTGGCTCAGTCAGTTAAGTGTCCGACTTCGGTTCAGGTCATGATCTCACAGTTCGTGGGTTCGTGCTGGGCTCTGTGCTGACAGCTCGGGGCCTGGAGCCTGCTTCCGATTCTGTGTCTCCCTCTCTCTCTGCCCCTCCTCCATTCGTACCCTGTCTCTCTCTCTACTCCAAAAATAAATAAACATTAAAATTTTTTTTTAATGAATAATTAGAATATTCTACCCGCCCTACTTTCGTTCAGTATACTCTTTTTGAGTCGAAGAGACTGGTAACTTGATCTCTTTCATTCCTCACACTCTGTAGGGAAATTTAACTATTCTCCACGCAAAGCAGCCAGTCACGGCACTTTGGGGGAAGCATGCTCACGGAACAGAGACCACAGAACACTAAGGAGCCAGACCCCAGCCTCTAAAACTGAACAATCTAGTACCACCTTTATAAATATGAACAAACGTCAAAATTCACAGGACGTCAGAGGAAAGCCAGCCTTAGGAAGGACGAAGGAGACAAAGAAAGTCAACCCAGCTCTGAGAGATGAGTTAATCTAGTGAACAAAAGAGAACTTGGAAAAATGTCTTAGTAACACCTCTAGAGAGACCCGGGAAGAAATCAGGCCCATAAAACAAGTATATAAAAGAATAAAAATATCTTACTTCAATATAAACAAGCACTTTGTCACAGGTCTGTTTAAAATTGAAAAGCAACGCATAAACACCTGACTGAAACGGGCTGGAGGGCCGCCTGACGGGAAAGTGACATAACAGCGTGTCAGATGGCTGCCGCGGAAATGGACACCTAAAATCCCTTCCGGTCACGAGACTTTCCGGTCAGCCGCTCTGACAGCCAGGCGTCAGAATCTGATGAAAGAGGGGATGAATGAGGAGAGCAGAGCAAAGAGCCGGGGGCTGGCTGCACCGCGCCGGGAGAGAGGAACACAGGGAATGACGGTGGGAATGACGCGAGAACGGATTGGAGAGCCGGCCCCAAGGCAGACTCGATGCGCCGTGCGCACTGGCTGACCAGCAGGAGCACCGGGCACTCCGGCTGCCGTGGGGGACTGGCTGACTGGGAGCACCGGGCACTCCGGCAGCCAGGCCCTCGGCAGAAACGGTGAGGTCTCTAGGCTGCTGCGGGCCTGGCGGCTGGCGGGGACCCTCCCGCAGGATCCCCCGGGGCGGGGGAGGTCCCAAGAGGGCCAGCGGAGCAAATCGATCCCTCTGCTCCTGTATTTGCCGTGGACTTTCCGGAGACAGCCTGGCTCCCCACGGCTGTCATGCTGTGGGTGACGGGGTCTGGAAGCCGGAAGACTGAGCCGGCAACCTGCTCGTCTGAGCGATGGTCAGTCAGTCCCTGCGCCTCTCTGGGCGTCGGTTTTTCGTAGGGCAAACGGATGCTGGCATATCTGACTTCTAAGGGTCTTGCTAGCGCTCATCTTCTATGCTCTGGAGACAGTTTGGATGAAGGCATCTCAGACGCCAGTGACGTTCAAAACAGCTCCTCTACGGTCCTCAATAAGAAGAACACAGGATTTACGAGACCCCGGACTCTGATTGCCGAGCAAGGAGGTTTTCTTCGCCCTTTTGTTCCCAGCACCTAACAGCGCCTGGCCCAGGAAAGACAGCAAGGCGTGTTTGAACTCTTGACTGCCCCCTCGTGTCTCCTGAACCCAGGACCTGCCCATTTAGGGAGACACAAGGGCCTCCGATGGTGCCGACTCCTCCTTCACTAGCTCCTCCCCCCACCCCTCCCTGCGATCACTCCCCGACAGCCAGCCCCTGACTCATCACTTCTGAACTTCCTTCTCCGCGAGTTACTGGTTGCAAAGACTTCCTCTGTTGCCTCTACGCTAAAGACTCCCCAACGTACGTCCTCCACCAAGCCTTCGCTCCGTCCAGCCCCCTCATCTCCGGTGACTTGACAGATCGCTAAACAAGGCATCTGGTGCTTGGACTCGGCAGGATTGTGCTTCCTGCTTTTTTTTTTCCCCACACCTCCCAGCATCCAAAATTATTCCTTCTTCGCTTACAGCGTGATCTCGGTTCCAGTGCTTATCGGCGGTGTGGCCTTGGACCCGCACTTGATCTCCGCGTCTCCTCGCCCTCATCTGTAAAATGAACAGTAGTCCCTAACACGCAGGGCCGTGGTCAGGACGCCCGGAGAGGAGACCCGGGCCCGGCCCACACTCCACAGCAAACGCCTGATTGACTTTAGGTATTCCGCTACCTCCTCCTCATTATCATCATGACATTCTCATCCTACAAAATCATCGTGGGGAAAACAGCCCCGTTTTGGAGGTCGGCTCCCCCAGACAAGGAGCGCGAGAAGGACCTGAGCGATAAAGAGGTCAAAGGGAATGCAGGGAAGGGGGCAGGGCAGGACAGGATGGCCAGTTTCCGGACAAGTCCGGACAGGCTCGGAAACGTCTCTTACACGGAAACAGGAATTTGAGGGGAGACCCCGAGCGGACACAGACTGTGACCCGAAGAAGGTGTGGAGGGAAGTGGGACGCGAGCAGGCGTGGGACAGACCCCGGTGGGACGAAAACGAGGAGGCCAGGAGAGTGGGGAGTGTGAACGTGGAACAGCAAGCAGGGGGCGCTGGCGGGGCTCAGTGGGGTGAGCATCCGACTTCGGCTCAGGTCATGATCTTGTTGTGGTTTGTGAGTTCGAGCCCCGCGTCGGGCTCTGTGCTGACAGCTCGGAGCCTGGAGCCTGCTTCGGATTCTGTGTCTCCCTCTCTCTCTGCCCTCCCCCAACTCACACTCTGCCCCTCTCTCAAAATATAAATAAACATTAAAAAAATAAAAACAGGGGCGCCTGGGTGGCTCGGTTGGTTAAGTGTCTGACTTCAGCCCAGGTCATGATCTCACAGTCTGTGAGTTCGAGCCCCACATCAGGCTCTGTGCTGATGTCTCAGAGCCTGGAGCCTGCTTCGGATTCTGTGTCTCCCTCTCTCTCTGCCCCTCCCCTGCTCATGCTCTGTCTGTCTCTCTCTCTCAATAATAAACGTTAAAGTTGTATGGAAACCAATTTGACAATAAATTATTTTTAAAAATAATAATAACAATAATGATAATAAAGGTTAAAATTTTTTAAGAAATAAAAATAAGCCTCTGACTCTTGACTTTGGCTCAGGTCAGGACCTCACAGGTGTTGGGATCGGGCCCCTGACCGTGCGGGACCTGCTTGAGCGTCTCTCTCTCCGCCCCTCCCCCATTATCGCCTGCATGAGCCCTTTCTCTCTCAAAATGAATAAATTAACTTAAAAAAAAAAAAGTAAAGAAACCATCCTTTGTCCAAGAGCAGAACCACGGTCTGGTTAACTGGGAACGAGAACAGCACTTCTGTGAGCTTCCTGCCAAAAAGGCAGCACCTGGATGTAACCGCGGGGAGACGCCAGGCAAAACTGAGGGGCAGCCTACAAAACGACTCGCCTATCTCCTTCGAAAATGTTACGGTCACGGAAGACAAAGAGAGTCTGGGGCATTTTCCGGAATCAAAACGACAAACGAGGCACGACAAAAAATGCAGCACATGATCCCGGACCAGACAGTGAACTGCAAAAAATAATTCTGTTCCTTCTACTACGATGGACACCGGGTGGGGGTGGGGGAGGGGAAGTCCGAATAAAGTCGGTAATTCTACAAGAGTATTGGATCCATGCCAATTTCCCGAAGGGTCCTTGTACCCTGATTTTTGTAAGAGGAAAGTCTCTGTTCTTGAGAAATAAACACTTACGGGTGCCTGGGCGGCTCAGCTGGTTGAGCGTCCACTCCCGATCTCAGCTCGGGTCATGATCCCAGGGTCGTGGGACCGACCCCTGCGTCAGGCTCTGTGCTGAGTGTGGAGCCTGCTTGAGGTCTTCTCTCTCTCTCCCTCTGTGCCTCCCCCACTAGCTCTTCCCCCCAAAAATAAATAAATAAAATAAAATAAAAAGAAATATACCTTGAAGTATGTCAAGTCAGTAAAGGGGCATCGTGTCACTACCGTCAGGTGGTTTAGAAAAAAACGTCTGTCTGTGAGCATTTATTTATACGTTTGGAGAGACGTTAACAATGGAGGAATCTGAGGGAAGGGTACACGGAAGTTATTCTTGCAAGTCTCATGTAAATTTGGATTTTTTTTAAAAAATGAGTTAGAGGAGTGCCTGGGTGGCTCAGTCGGTTAACTGTCCGACTTCGGCTCAGGTCATGATCTCACAGTTCGTGGGTTCCAGCCCCGCGTCGGGCTCTGTGCAGACAGCTCAGATTCTGTGTCTCCTCGTCTCTCTCTCTCTACCCCTCCCCCACTCATGCTCTGTCTCTCAAAAATTAAATAAACATTAAAAAAAAATGAGTTAGAGAGAGAGAGAAATCACTTTAACACCGGCTAGTAGTCAGTGGCTGGAGCCGCCAGAAGGGAAAGGGCACAGGGCAGGGGACAGGGCAGGCCATCCTGGACTACGAGCTTCCGAAGGCTCCGGAACACCAGTGCCGTGAGAGGTGGACGGTCTTGGCGGACCCGGAAAGGAGTCCCGGGAAAGGAGACCAGGCTTCCAGGGCCTTGCGACAGTGGCCGGCAGAGGCACAGGAGCGGCGGCTGTGGGGAAGGGCGGAGGGCGGGAACGGGCCATGGCAGAAGAGAAGAAAGCAGGGGGGTGGGGCCGGAAAAGGAGGGGGATGCAGGAGAGGACCCCACGGTGGGCCGGGCCAGGCAGGGGGCTGCTCCAGGCACCCCTCCCCCCAGCCCCAGGTCTCCCAGTGCAGTGACAGGTGGGACGTCCCAAGCCCTGTCCGCCGCTGTCACCCAGAGCTGTGACTCCACGTGGGGACAGCCTCTCCTGCCTGGTGCCCTAGGCTCTGCTTCCTACCCCGCGTGCTTGGGCGCAGGGAGACGGGGCGGGAGGGTCCCGCCAACCCTGAGAGCCTGTCTGGGACAAAGGCCACACCCGCAGGGCCCCCCCCACGCCCCCACGTCCCCCACCCCGGGCCCCAAGCGTGAACACGCACAGATGCGAGGCCCAGGAGACACGTTCAAGACCGCGTGGGGGCCAGTCAAAGCCTGTCCCTGTCCCCCGGCGGGCTGGGACACTGAAGAGACGCAAAAGGAACCCCCACAGCTCAGACCCTCCAGAGGGGGTGGACCTCAAAGCATGGAAGGTCGAAGAGTGGCTTTCGCCGCGAGGGCACTCAGGACACAGGCAGCTCAGTCCCCTCACTGTCTGTGAGAGAGCAGAGGACCCCGGGGACCTCCGCCAACCCCCCCCCCCGCCACCCCCCAGCCTCAGGAACTTCCCTTCCCGACCCCGGGGTGCCGGGTCTATGAAGCTGCGGTCCCCCCTGGTGGCTTCCGCTGGAAACGACGGCTTCCCCGAGAGCCGAGGGAAATCAGGCCTTGGAGAAAGACAGACTCCGCAGGGGCCCCGCGAGGTCAGAGAGCCCGCGGCCCGCCCGTCACAGACCACAGCCGAGGAGAGACAGGCTTCCAGCGGGGAGGACACCCGCTCCAAGTTGTGAAGCGACAAAGGCCTAAAACGCAGGCTCGTGGGCGGTTAAAGCCGGTCTTCGAAGGCGCGGCCGGCCGGCCCGGCTGGGACAGCACCCGCCCGACGGCTCAGACGCAGAGGGGAGCCGACTGGCGGCCGCGGCATCGCCTCCCTCCGGGGCCTCTACCCCGCGGGCCGCCTCTTTAAAGCCGGGCTCGAGTCACCAGGCTAGGGGACAGGCAGGCCTCAAGGCCCGGCTTCAGCGTTCTGCAGCCAGGGGCCGGAGTCCGGGCTGGCCCGCCGTCCCTCTGGGACGTTGGCGCTGAGATGCACTGACTCGAGGAGGCATTCGAATCCCCGCGCCCGGAAGGCCCGCTCGTTTCCCCAGAGAGAGCTCTTCGAGTCCGGCGCGTCTCGCCCTCCACGCACCCAGCTCACTGCGGTGTATCTGCACGAGGGGAGGGGGAGGTCGGGGGGCTCCCACACGGCGCTCCAAGGACCTAGGGTTCGAGCCCAAGTAGGGCCCTGGGAGGTCATCTCGAGCAGGCAACGGCTACGTGGAGGGAACACGGGCCGCCACCCTCTTCAAGAACGTGTTCCTCCAAGAATAAGAAGATGTCTCCGTAGAGAGGCATTTTTTTTTTTCAGTTTAAAAACATTTTTTAGCGCTTTTTTTGTTTTCTTTTTGTTTGTTTTTGAGAGAGAGCGAGCACGAGCAGAGGGGGAGGGGCAGAGAGAGGGAGACACAGAATGGGAAGCAGGCTCCAGGCTCCGAGCCGTCAGCACAGAGCCCGACGCGGGGCTCGAACTCACGACCTGAGAGATCGTGACCTGAGCTGAGGTCCAACGCTGTACTGATGGAGCCACCCAGGTGCCCCGGGAGAGGTTTCTCTGTTGGCGGCTCCACGCCACCCCCCGCCCGATTCCTTAAACCCAACGGCAGTGCTGCCTTGCTGACTGCAGCTCGTGTCTGCTGGCTCTAAGCGAGGAAACCGTGGGAAGCCTCTCCCTCGGGGATAAAAACCCACACGTTTTCTCAGCTGTTCCAATTTAGCCTTCTTCGCCTGGGGCCAAACAACCGGGATTTTTCCTCGTCCTCAGCCCCTCCCCTTGCCGTTCTTCTTCTCCGGTGGCAATTCTGGGTTCGCCGCGCCTTTTAAGAGTGGCCCCCGAATCCGCAGAGTAGGGACACGACAAATATGTGCTGAGCGAGTTGAGGAAAAGCGAACGAGATTCACCGGCTAGAAGCTGGCAGGTGCCTGACTCGCGCGGACGGGCCTGAACCGACCCCGGCGCTCACGCGACATTCCCCGCACCGGATGTGCCCGCGGCCCCTCGGACGGAGCCCCGAGGCCCCCGGACAGCTTGGGCCCTCCAGGCTTGGGCTGCTGCTTCCCTGTCACTCGGGGGCGGGCTCGTGCTCCCGAAACAGGGTGCTGCACTTCCTTCCCTCGTAAACTCCAGCCGTTGTGTTCAGCCTCTCTCCCGCGTTTGTCAAGGTCACACCGGACTTCACCTGCGCCTTCCGGGGCAGCCGTAACCCCACGATGACCCTCGGCATCAGCCGAAATATGACCAACTGACCTCCCGGTTTCAGACATGAAACTTAAACCGGCACCGGGCCGGCGGCCTTGAAAGATCACTTTAAGCGTCCCTTTCGCTTCGTGTCAAATCCCCGCAAATTGCCCCGTGCGTGCAACACTCAGGCTCGTGACTCGAGCGAGCGTTAATCCAAAAACACTCACAGGATTCGCAGCAGACTCGTACAAAACAGAGGCACCGGGAAAGCTGCTCTCGGCGTAATTAAAAACGACTTTTCAAGGGTCAGCCGAAGGAGTCCTCCAAGAAATGCAAAATGCAAATTCAACAAAACGATAGGGTTTTTTTGGACTACCAACCGGACGACAGGTGTACGCACTTAACGGTAACGCCCAGGGCTGGATGCGTGCTGGAAACGGGGACGGGAACGGCCCCTCAGGCCCCACGGGGGAGGGGGCATCGTCAACGAAGAGCCTTTAAAAACAAGACATCCGAGCCTGTAATTGCGCACCCCGGAACCAACTGGGACGCTCTAGAGGCCACGGTTCCGAGGATTCCCATCACGGCCCAGGACTCGTAGCGACCGACCGGAACCGGCCGGCACGGGGCGGCAGGGGCCTGACTGAAGAAGGGACGGCCCGCCCGGACTCGGGATGCTATTCCAGCCTGAAGACGGAGGGCGGAGGGCTCGGAGAGACGCCGCCGAGTGAAACCGCAAGACCAGAGCCCTGTCACTCCGCTTTTCCTGAAAGCGTGGTTTCTGTGCTTCCCAAACGGGAAAAAGGTCCAGAAAGATCTGCGCCGAGAGGTTAGCAGTCCCCAGTTCCGGGCGACGGGGTTAGGACGGGGTCCGCTTTCTCCTTCTCTAGGTCTTCCCATCTCTGCATCACGATAGTTATCACTAGCGCGGAACAAAAATAATGGGCTTTTTTTGTCTTTTTTTTCTTCTTCCCGTTTCCTTTCGGCGCCCAGGCGAAAGGACTTTTGTCGGGGGGCCTTCTTCTCGGCGACACGCGTGATGCGTGCGCAGGGGCCCGGAAGGGCACATCGCCCAACGGCAGGTACGACCTCGCTGGACGGAAGCGGCCGCCAGGTCCCAGCGGACGGCGGTTTCGATGCTCCGGGTTCTCATCCCGGGTGACGGTGATTAAAGTCGTCTAATGAATAATTTCCTACGGAGGGGCGGCGGCAGCTCTTGAAGTCGAAACCTCAGATCCGCGATGTAGCCGGGCCCTCTCTCTGCCCCTCTCCCGCTCACTCATGCACTCCCTGTCTCTGGGGCTCTGGGGTCGCGGAGCCCACGCACAGCCCCTTTGGCGCACAGTCCCGCGAGCCTGTTGCATTCTCGAACTCGCCGACCCCGAAGACTTATCCCTTTCCTTGTAGGACACTAATTAGCTCGTTCTCTAGGAAAACTAAAATTGCATGAAGAGAATTTTATTAAGGGTCCCAGAGAACCAAAGAGGTGGAGGGTGACAGGAGAGACGGCCCTGGGGAGTCCTCACCCATCGCTGACAACCTTGCCCGAATGACCTTGCCCACCGGGCTTGACGCTGGCTGGCCGAGCGGCCGGCTACGTTCCGTCTCGTTCTCCCCGCTCTGCTGAGACCTTTCTTCTTACCCGGCATGTCGGGCAATTGTAATATGCTAAAGCTGGAGAAGGCTTCCATTATCCTTCCTCGCTTGCAGATGAGAGACTGAAGCCAAGGGGAGACAAGGGACCCGCCCGAGGTCACGCCACACTCAGCACGGCCGAACAGAAGCGCCAGGGGCTGCTCTGGCCATGGGACCGCGGGATCGTCGTTGTCAGAGGACCTCAGCTCGGGCGCTTCAAGGTCCAACAAACTAGCAAGGAGACGTCGCAAGCTACTAGCGACAACGGAGCATACGGTGTCCTCTCTGACCCGTGCCGTCAGTGCGCTCCCGTGGCAGGCAGCCAGGCCCAGGCACGTCACCGCCCGGGAGCTGCCGATGCCAGCCTCGGCTCCCCCGCACACAAGCTGTGCGGCCTTGGGCAAAGCGCTGGCCCTCTCTGGGCCTGGGTTTCAGCGTTCGCGAAGCAGTGATGACCGCTGCCCGCGACCTCATAGAGCGGTAGGGAAGTTCCAATGAGCTCACCAAAGGGAAAATTCTATGAATAAAATGGGGATAATTTACCGATGGTAAAACAGAAGACGTTACTGCCAGCCTCGAGAAAAATCGCTGAGCTGAGAGGCAACCTAACAGAAAGAACCCAGGCTACAGAGTCTGAGAACTCGGGCCTGAATCCTTGGCACCCGGGCTGTTATCGGAACTCCCGCAGCCTCAGTTTACCCCCTGGGAGAATGGGAGTAACCACATGTACTTGTTTCTGTGAAGATGAGATGAGATATTATACCAAAACTCCTAACGCGGTGCCCGGTCTGCGACTGGGCCACGTCACGGCCCGGCTGTCAGCAGTCACTGCTGCGTGGACGCATTCGTGTCCCCAAGGGCTGTGTCAGGAGGGCACTTAGCAGGGTCGCTCTGACCTCCGCACGGATTCCTCAGGCAAACCCCGAGAGGCAATGCCCTCCTTCCTTGCAGAGAACCCCCAGACGGACGCCTGTGGCCTCAGGGTGAGGAGCGGAAGAAGGCAGAGGGGACTGGCACGCTCTGTCCTGTCTGGGCTGCCTCCCTGTCCAAAGCAGCCCCACCCCCGGGACGCCTTCTGTCTCTGTTATGGCCTAACGCCGGATTGCCCAGGGGCTGTGACAGCACAGCTCGACTTCGGGGCCCCTGCCGGCCCTCAGAGATGCCCCTCCTTCCATCCGGGCACGGCCCAGGGAGCAGCCCGCACCCTTGACCTGGGCCCCAGCCCCCCTGCTCAGCGACGCGCCCTTGGACAGGGCACCACCGGCACGACCGTGTGCGGTCCTGCTGGCGCGGCAGAGCCGGCGAGGCCTCTCGGAGGCTGGGTCTTCAGAGCCAGGTGTGGCGGCAGGACCAAAGGTCCCCCAGGCGGTCGGGATGCCCAGGAGCGCTCCGAGCAGGCGCGACGGGCGGAAGGGCACCACAGGCTGGGGGAACAGACCCGAGCCACTGTCGGTAACAAGATGCTGCCCCGCCTCCAGCTCTGCCACGTACCAAGTGTGGCCTTGTTAAGGCGCTTAACTTCCCTGCGCATCGCTTCGGTTCCCCGTCCGCCAAGCAGGAATGCTAACAGGCTAATGAAGCGATGCCTGTTGGAGGAGGGAAGGAGAGGAGGCCGAGGGGAAGGCCGGGCCAGACCGTCAAGGGCCTGGCACTTTCCGCAGCGCCAAGACGTTTGGCTTTTATTCTGGGGGTACCGTGTTCTCCCAAACTGCCTTGCGGAGGGCGGGGTGCGGTGAAGAGCCCGACCCGAGGGAAGGGAAGGGCCCGGCGGGAGGGAGGGCAAACAGGGAGGCTGGCCGCGGCGGCCCTCCTGCCTCCGCCGTCTCCGGGGCTCTCGCCTACTCCTCGCGCAGGGCACCTGAGCCCCCCGGGGGTACAGCAGAGAGGAGGGAGCAGACCCCACGACAGAGCTGGCACAAGGAGAACCGAGGCAGAGCGCCCGTGACGCGGCTCGTAGTCGACGGACGACCGCTGTTGTCACTATTCAGGGGCCTGGACAGGCTACTGGGAGAAGAGAGGGGAAGGGAGGGCAGAGGAGGGGAGGGTAAGG